>WWET01001386.1:70615-99312 GCA_011038615.1 Limnodynastes dumerilii | reverse complement strand
AGATGCTGCTGGAGTGGGAGATAATTGTTTATCTCCATTGAAAGTTATTTATTTAGGGTTTTCTTATTTATTTGTAGAGCCTGAATTTCTTGTTCCTCTCAGGAGGAACGCTTTTTTTCCCCTAACATAAACCGTCCCTGAGCAAAAAATACTTTTTTTTGTTATCAGATGCCTCGGGCATTTTTTCTGCCAGACTTCTCAGAGTTGCTGTATTCTCATCTGTGTGTGTAAAGCAGCCGGTAACTCCTGACTGTCTGTCTGTGCGTATACTAGCATCAGGGAGCTCGCCAGTTGTAGCCTTGTTGTGTGCTGTTAGCTGTATGTGGGAATTTGGGCTATAGACAGCCTCCATTCTTGTGTTAATTGAACAGAAAAAGGTCAGTGCCAGGACCAAGGTGAGGAAAGTGAGTCTTCTGACTATGGGTTACAGCGACTCTGCCTATTTTATTCTCATCCTCTAACTAATTGCAGCAACCCTATCCTCACATTTTTCCCCACATTCATGACATATTTCTATTTTATTTCCTATAGCACCAGTGGGCCAGATCCTAAACTACGTACGTGAGTGATTTTATGTTAGCCGCTGACATAAACTCGCCCATTAGTATTTACTGCGCATGCGCATGGCAGATGTTACGCCACGTATCTCTGAACGTACCAGCCACGTATCAACAGCATAACAGTAAACGAAGGGGCGTGACAACCATACGACACCCGTAATTACGCTTCGGAGGCGGGGTGAGGCATTTAAATCGTACAGTATGGGCGTGCTTAGGCACTGACGTACGTGTAGCCTTTATGTACATCAGTAGTTACACTTTGAAAAGTTAAGGTAGGTTTGGGAAGCGTAAAACGGCCAAAGTACATACGAGCGAGGGGAGTGTCTAGAAAATATTGTAGCGTAAATACGGTACGCCATGAAACATAACAAGCACTTAGGTCTGGATCTACCCCGTTATCATTAGTTTTCACAATGTTTTTGCATAGCTTTAAGTTGTGGAAAAGGTCAGCATTTGATATATTACCTGCGGTGAGTGCTCTGGCTCAGCTGAAATAGAAGTAATAGGTACACCGTCACCTGGCACATATTGAGAAAGTAAACATCCAAGGTCATTCCCCAACAAAACATTTGTGGGAATAGATTCAGACACTTTCACCTCACTTATTCCATTTGCCTGCTTCCCAATTCAAATAAACATGCGCAATAGGAATGGCTAGATTGTGTCCCCCCAATGCCAGTAACAGATGGACTTTTCTGGAATAAAATCCTGAGAGTCCACAAGCCAGGTATACTATTGCCATTTCATCTCCAGTGTCTCTTAGTCCCACAGTAACTGTATTTCCCACAGTGGCCATCTGTAGATTATCATTGTTATGACACACACAGTCCATTTGGAGATGGTACAGCCAGCTTTGGTGCAGACACTGACTTATTTGTTGCACACAAAACATTTGCAAAGTGCTGTAACAGACTTCAAAGATGAAGCAGAGGCAAAACCTCTGGCTGAGCATTTGGCAGAGGTAAAGGCACTACCCAATGCTTTGTGCAGCTTGTAAAACTAGCCTCTGCTTCTCTGCTGGCCACATAGGTGTCTGCAATCTGAGCTGCCTTCTCTGCAATTTTAGTCTCCTGGTCTCTGACAAGCTACACATTGCATATTGAGTCTATGTTGAGTTTGTATGTTCAACCTAAAGTTTGCTTGATATTCCCATTGTCCTTAGGTTTCTTTCCACAATGCAGGTTGATTTATATTTAATAAAATGAACTCATAGGACCAGATTTACTAAGCTGCGAGTTTGGAAAAGTGGAGATGTTGCCTAGGGCAATCAATCAGATTCTAGCTCTCACTTTCTTTTTACATACTAGAGAATGTCAGCTAAAATCTGATTGGTTGCTATGGACAACATCTCCACTTTTCCAAACCCGCAGCTTAGTAAATCTGGCTCATAGGGTTTTCATCAGGTTTTACTTAGTTTCAACATAATTTTGTATAATGCTTACAGAGAGCTAAATGCCATGTTTTGTATTTGACGTTTTTATTTTTACCATGTATGGATTTAATCTGGAATTATTGGAATAGATCAATACCCTATAGCGCCATATTATATTTATGTAACAAACACATAATTACTGCGGAAACAGGATAGGATTAAATGTATTTAAATGTATAATGATAAAAGATTATTTGTGATATATTTTTGTTTAGGAATAAAATGATTGTAATTTGTGAATATTTTGCACTTTATTTCCAAGTTGCCGGGTTTCTGGAAGGAAGTGAATATTTTGGTAATTGATGAAACAAAAGCTGTCTGCATCTGCAGTCTCTGCAAAATAAATAAATAAAGCACTTTATCAGCTATCTGGTATGAATCCGAATCAGAGATAAAATTATATGAAAGAATGTCTGTAAACAAGAAGAATGATTTCAGAACCTTGGACAGCGGAGGGAAGGTTTGTCTGAGCACTTCAGATATTTAATATTCAATAATTTTCACCTACTTTATAGAACATGACAAAATCTTGGCAGCTTGTTTTGTATACATTGTGTAGAAAACTTATGTTTCCATTAGTTTACTGCAGTGTGAGAGAAAAGAAAATGTCCTCTGCAGGAAAGTCTCATTTTGTGTTTTGTCTTTATGATTACCTTATTGTATGAATTCATAGGTGCAGCTTAAAGAGACTGAAAGGTGGACCTATAACATTGCTTATGGGCCTGTCAAATTATTCATCATTTCTGGCTCCAAATTAAAAGATATGCAGAATCTGCCATGTTTAACTACAGGTGAAACTCGAAAAATTTGAATATCATGCAAAAGTTGTATTTCAGTAATTCAACTTAAAAGGTGAAACTAATATATTATATAGACTCATTACATGCAAAGTGAGATATTTCTTTATTTGTGTCCTTTATTTGTTTTAATTTTAATTATTATGGCTTACAGCTTATGAGAACCCCAAAATCAAAAGTTCACAAAATTAGAATATTACATTAAATCAACAAAAAAGGTTATTAAATACAGAAATGTCAGCCCTCTGAAAAGTATAATCATGCATATGTATTCAGTATTTGGTTTGGGCCACTTTTGCATGAATTACTGCCTCAATGCGGCGTGGCATGGATGCTATCAGCCTGTGGCACTGCTGAGGTGTTATGGAAACTGCACACTGGACTTGGATTGTGTGCCTCTCCATTCTTCCACCAGACTCTGGGACCTTGGTTTCTAAATGAGATGCAAAATTTGCTCTCATCAGATAAAAGTACTTTGGACCACTGAGCAACAGACCAGTTCTTTCTTTCTTTAGCCCAGGTAAGATGCTTCTGACGTTTGTTATTCAGGAGCGGCTCGACAAGAGGAATACGACATTTGAAGCCCATGTCCAGGATGCGTAGGTCTGGATCAGGCCCTTTGAGCCTACACATTATTCAATTTTTTTGAGATTTTGATTTTGGGGTTTTCTTAAGCTCTAAGCTTATAATAATCATCAAAATTAATACAAATAAAGACTTGAAATATCTCACTTTGCAGGTAATATATTAGTTCCACCTTTTAAGTTGAATTACTGAAATACATGAACTTTTGCAAGATATTCTAATTTTTCGAGTTTCACCTGTATCTCCCTTTTGTACCTGAGTGGGCCATATTGGGCACCCTACCCCCAACCCAAAAAATTGAAAAGGGACATAAGCACATGACCTTGGCTATATGCTTAGCAACTAAAAAGACAATTTTACAAGAATGGTTGCAGTCCACTCCCCCTTCTTTGAGGTTTTTTTAAACAAAAACAATTCCATTTAACCATAATGAATTGAGTGCAGACGCCTCTTGATAAGGAGTTAAGTATTGGGAGATTTTTTTTTTTTTATAGTTTTGGAGTCATATATCTCTTGTGTTTACTATAATATACAATTACAAATACATAACCGCTTGATTTCTACTACGTGGTATGAGTATAGGATCTTATTTAATGACCCACCAATAGATCTTACTGATGTTGTATCTACTTGAACATTATCGGGCAAACTTCCTGGGCACATTCAATCATTTACTTGTTAATTCAGTGATTCTGTGTTATGCATTTATAAAAAAAAGTATTGATAAAAATTGATTTCTCTCAGTGATACGTGGTGTACTATCTATTTTCTTATGTTACCAATGTATTTTATCTTGAAAGCCTTTAATAAAAAAAAATATTATAAAAAAAAAAAAATTAGAGACTGTATATAATGTACGCATTTAGCTGTAATTTCTCAGATACATTATTCTGAATAACTGTAATAACCTAAAAACAATCAGCTGTTGTATTTTGGTTTGACATCACAAAATTTAGAGAGAAAAGCAACGGTACTGATGGTTTTTTAGCTGATAGGATGGGTGACTACGCCTAAGTTTCTGTAGTGATTTTAGTGTAGTGTACAATCAATATTTAGGTGTGATTTCTGTTACAACGTTGTGGAAAGCGCCTTTTTATCGGTAATCAGGCCTCTAGCGTTATGGTAGTTAGCCAATCAAGTGTCACCTTTTTCCATAAGATGACTAATAACCTCTTTCAATCGTCCTTTTATCAAATTACTATGAACTAAAGTGCTTGGGCACTATGCCAAGAGGATGAAGAAACCCTCTAAGAGAGCAATTAAGAAATGTTAGTAATGGCTCATGCTTCACTTAGATTTGTCGTTCCATACTCGCATATATGTTTGGAAAAAAAAACTTTAAATGTATTGATTGACTGTAGAATATGTTTTCAGAATTAGTAAATCTCTCACTTTTATATATTGTTGGATTATATGAATTATTATGTATGCACAGTATAAATATGAGGAAACTTGGATTTATTCTCCAGTGTTCATTTAGTTAAAACAAATCCTAATGTTACTAATCAAATCTGATTTATCTACTGCCTAATTCTCAGATTTACTTTTAGATGAAGGGCTAGATTTACTAAACTGCAGAAATGGAAAAACTGAGATGTTGGCATACTAGTCACCAAGGAGCAAGAATATTGGTATTTTCCATTTTTTGTGTTAGTGCTTTAATTTATTTTATTAGTTCCATATTTAGCTCTTACATTCTGTATCATAATATGATGGGAAGGGAAAACACCAGGTTATGTGTTTCTTCCAGCAGTGATCTAATTCTGACACTTGACACATATCTAAGTCTTTAAGCTATTATTTATGACACATTAATGCTGGAAGACAGCAAATACTTGTTTTGATTTACAGGAATAACTTCAACATTCATGACCAAAATTTGTTTCATAAAATCTGACCCTGCTAGCCCCAGGTGACAGCTCAACCTTAACACATTAATATGCTTCCTAGCTGAGAGAGAGAGAGAAATATATGTACATACATTCACTTCAATGAAAACCAAAAAGAGTGAACTACTTTATCTGCTCAAATTGTTGACTAAAATGTAGTTTATAAGGTATAATTACCCTAATCTTCAGTTTTCACTAAGATATTCTAGACAGGTGATTATGTGGTGACACTACGGGCTAGATTTACTAAACTGCGGAAAAGAAAGAGTGGAAATGTTGCCCTTAGCAATCAGATTCTAGCTGACATTCTCCAGTATATAAGAGGAAAGTGAGAGCTAGAATCTGGTTGCTATAGGCAACATCTCCGTTTTTACTTTTCTGCAGTATAGTAAATCTAGCCCTAGATGTTCAGAAGCTTGCCAGGATAAGGGTGGTAAAGTCATATATTGTTTTGAGAATAAAGAAGGTGGATGATAAGAATGTATTTACCAGTAAAGTACTGTAATGGTTATGCAGTGATGTCACTGGGACTGGTGTCAACTGGTGTGGTAACTTATGGTGTCACCTCCTGAACCTCTCCCATACCAGACGATAGAGGGCCCTTAAAATATACAAAATGTAGTGAATAGTCCAGTGCAAAATCATACTAGTATCACACGAAATGTTCAAAGGATAGTGCATTAAACAAATGTAATCAATTGGCCAAAAGAGTGATCTAGTACTCAGTTCAAATATACAAACAAGAGTGTGAAAGAATCATAGTATAACACCAATATTCATTCAGTAGTCAACTAGAAAAGTTTCTGTTGACTCCTATTAGAAGACTCATTGAGCAGATCTTTTACTTTAATTCTTCTGCTTTCCATTTAGATTGATTTCTATGATACTTCTATTCTCTGTTCTGGAGTTGTCCTTTGTTGTGCATAAAAGAGAGTTCAAAGTTTTCTTGTGTCCTCTCACAGTATGTTGTATAGCTGTCAGTACTGGCTGGTTTTCTTGTGTCCTCTCACAGTATACTGTATAGCTGTCAGTACTGGCTGGTTTTCTTGTGTCCTCTCACAGTATGCTGTATAGCTGTCACTACTGGTTGATTTGTATATGTAGGAGAGCTGATACCTTGATTTACAGTTACTGTGTAGGACCCTCTGGGTGCACTTTCAAAGTGTATTTTCAGCAATTATTCAAGCAATTGGGTCAGGCAAGATTACCCCACTATTAATCTGTCACTTAGTTTGGTCCCCAGTCCCCTAGTGGCGCCTTGGTGGTTGTGGTTTACACATTGACAAGTTTAACAATGAAACAATCAACAATACATGGCATCTTATTGTTGACTGCTGCACTAAATAGACACCAGCTATATGGTCGACAACTTCTCCTCATAAGGTCAATAAAATAAGACAACACTTTCCTTGTCCCCATTCACCACTGTCCTGCTTTATTGCCACCGCTGCAGTATCCCAATGTTAACCTAGCCACTGTAGATCCACTGTCAAGTTGCCAGTTTTCTTTGGTCAGGTAGATCATTTAGCATAAGTTAGGGTTTGGGGACCTAATATATATGGGAAACGGCTGTGTTGGGTGACCATGCATGTCATGATAACGATCATTCTTCTGATTGTCAATGTTATACTACATGTTATTATTTATTATTAACATTTATTTATAGGGTACCCCAAGGTGTCATACTGAGTGCAAAGAAAATATAGTGCAGTCATACAGGGCAAAATCTATTAGCATGGTAAAAAAAAGAAAGTTCCAATATAGTCTAACTAACACAGATAAGGGAGATGGGGAGAGAAACGCAGTGAAAGGTAGACCAGCTGAGGGATAAGGCAGAAACATAGGAGCCACCAGGTGAAAGGGAGTTGAATGGTCATGTGAGCATTGTTGCATAGGTGGAAGTTGCATGTTTGAAAGAGGGCACAGATACGAGAAGAAAAGGAGAGCAAGAGTCAAGGATGACACCCAGACAGCGAACTTAAGGGATGGAAAAGACAGAGGTATTCTTTATAGTGATGATGGGGGAGAGAGGAGATCCTGGGGGAAGGGTAAACAATGATTTACATTTTGCTACTGTTCAGCTTGAGGAACCATTGGGCCATCCACGAGGATAGGGTCACCAGGCAGTAAGTCATATCTTAGACAGGAGGGATTGGTTAAGGTCTGGGGGAGAGTTGATTTTGGCCATCATCAGCAAGGAGTTGGTTGTAGAAGCCAGAGGAGCTGATAAATTTCCCAGAGTGGGTAGAGATATAGAAGGAGAAAATGAGCAGGTCAAGGACAGCACCCTGTTAAAAAATATTTATAGAGGAGCTTTGCACATATGCTGTAGGTAGGGTATTTTTCCTCACTTATGAATTCAATATTACAAGTAAGACTTGTAATGAAATCCCTTGATTGGGTTAAAAATGTGAAGGCTGTTATGTTTAGCCTATAAAACAGCAATTTTGGAAATCCTTCCCAGCCATTATGTTGTTCTTCTTTGCTAAGATGTTGATTGTGCATTGTGGAAGCTTGAATGGTGTTAAACTGGGCATACACTAGGACGACCATCAGCCCCAGCAGGGAGGGGCCCGATAAACAGCTTCGGCTGATTCCTGTCTGTACTACTCCCTGCAATAGACGCTGCTGCATATCTATGTAATATGCTGCTCAGAGCAGTTTTGTACATAGATATGCAGAAGCACATTTCAGGACTAGGGAGCCATTCAGCTTGCTGATTGGCTCCATTAAAATATCCGGAGCTTGTATTGCCAGCTTAAGGCTTTTCTCTTCATGGGCTGGATCCAGACTTAAGTAAGTGCTTGAAATTAGTTACTCCTGGGCTAAACCATGTTGATTGCAGGGGGAGTCAAGTTAATTGTATTCTTTGCATGCAGGGATATATCCTTGAATTTTTTACTGCACAGAGATACTGACCAGCTTTACTATCACACTGTTATTTAGACTTGAGATAGGAAACATCACCTCTCATCTCTAATACTGTTTGCAACAGATGAAATATGACTCCCCTGCAATCAACATGGTTTAGCCCAGGAGTAACTAATTTCAAGCACTTGCTTATTTCTGGATCCAGCCCTATGTGAGGCAAGTTTGAATAATAAGTAGCTGGCTGTAACCATACCTAGAAACCTAACAAGATTGTGTAAGTTGTTTATTAAGTTGGCCATGTTATCATGGGTCTAAAAGGCTTTCTTTTCAGATCCTATTGGCAGTATCCCCCTCTTCTTCACAAGAAGATTTCTTTCCCATATTTATCTAGCTGTGTTGATGTTAGTATTAACCTTGTGATTTATTATAAGGAGTTGTCATATGATTTTGTTTTAGAAGTCTAAATATTGTAGTCTGACTCTTATGTTGTTGGATAACTTGAATCAGAAGAAAGCACTTCAAATTATAGGAGGTTTTTTATTATTATTTATTATAATGTTTTTAGGGATTAATTTACAGTATTAGTTTTACTTTATGCTCATTGAACATGTTATATTCAAGTCACAGACTTGAAGTTCTAAGCAATCCTTCTACGTTATAAATTGTATGTTCCTACTGCCTTATGTCTTCAAACAGAACAAGTATTCATTGTTTTTACAGTCAGTATATTTTTCTTATTAACTAAAACAAGATAATGGAAAAAATCTGACATAAAATGATGGAAACAAGTTCTAAACTTCTTTCCTATATTGTTGCAGGTGCTCAGCGGTACTTGTACTGGTTTATTGTTGAAATGTAAATAAAGTTAACAACAGTGCATGACTAATTTTTATGGCCCATTTTCCAATTAGTCAGAGCAAATGAGTCTTTTTACTTACATGTTAACCGCGCACATAAAGTTTATCTGCAGCAAGAGGCATATTTATTTAATTACTTGTGTGTGTTGCTTTTACTTTTTTTTCTAAAACAAGGAATCAAGTTTTGTTGTTGCCGATATGAAATATAGTTTATGGATTATTACATTTAAAGAGAACTGGTACTGATTTTGAAGGTAACATGTTTCTTCCTTAGTGTACATTTAGAATCTGAAACAACATACAAGTGTAGAACCGCAAAGTGCATTATACGTTGTGTTTACAGTATATGAATTATTGCTTTATAAACGGGCTATAGAGACTGCGTAAATTCTCTGGCTATTAATGCATATAGTGCAGAAAAGGCAGAGCCATTATTGAAACTCCTCTTTGGTTCTTAGTAGTCAGTGGTGCTTTAGATCTTAGCATAATGACTTCCTGCAACAGGAAGTGTTTTACCACCACAAACTTAGTAGTCACCATGAAGATAATTGAAATGCACAGTAGTATTAAAACTTGTGTGCATCTTTCACAAACCAAAGGGTGTCTTGTAGCAAAAATATGATAAATCACAAAAGATTAAATACAACATGCTTATTACTTGCAGAATGGGATGGATGTAATGACATTATATCAGTTATGTATGGCAATAAAAGTGTTCCCAAAGGAGTACCCTTAGGAGATTGTAACAACAGAGTCCAAAGCAGAGCATGAAACAAGCCTTTCAAAGTGCAAAATGATACATATGGTCCAGCACAGAGTGCTGGAAGTAACACTGTATAAATAGCCAGGTGCGATTCCAGGGCCGACACGATGCGGTAAGCTGGGGGAGAGGCATAATGGGGATTACTGGGAGCTGGAGAGACATGATAGGGAATACTGGGAGCTGGAGAGAATGATGGGGAATACTGGGAGCTGGGGAGACATGATTGGGATACTGGGAAGCTGGAGACACATGATTGGGAAAACTTAGGGCCTGGAGAGATATGATTGGGAATACTGGGTGGCAAGAGATACATGATGGGGGCTGGAAAGGCATGATTAGAAATACTGGGGGGCTGGAGAGACATAATTGGGAATACTGGGTTGCTGGAGAGACATGATGGTGAACTGGTTGGCTGGAGACATATGACGTGGGGCCGGAGAGACATGATTGGGAATACAGGGGGCTGGAGACACATGATGAGGGTACTGGGAGCTGAAGAGCAATGATTAGGAATACTGGGAGCCAGGGAGACATGAATTGGGAATATTGGGAGGCTGGAGGGATATTAATGATAAGATATATAGTCTGTATTATGTGGCAGTTTTTAGTATGAAGTGGGAATTGTGTAGCAGAGACCAGAACACTGTCTGTATTTTATAGTGGTGATTATAATTTACTTTCTTTTGTGGTGGTTACATGATTGTGTTTTATGACGCTTACTATAATCTAGGATGGTAACTAGTGTTACATTTTTAAACAAGGGCACATTTCGCAGGTAGATGCAGAACACCCTAGCACTGGCCCTGTATTTTTTTGGCAATAAACTGTAGTTTGCCACACTTGACCATTCCTGATGTCTACGCAAATCATCATTCATTTTGTTTATCCCTCCTGGTGTGGCTACTCTGTTACATATCTTTGTTATCTGCAAAAGGCATATTTTCTCCTCAATACTATGTGTCAATTCAGTAGAGATCCCTGTATTTGAACATCACTTGTACTTTCTCTGTGGACCCTTTCCCTCTTTCTTTAGTGAATATTAATCAAAATTATATCTTAAGATGATCTGCTGTAGCCATATTGTATATACCCCATTTTGTTTTTGCGTTTCATTTATATACCTAAAAGAAAGCTTTAGCCCCTTTTGTATAGATTGGCCATTTTTTTTGCTAAGGTTAAGCATTTGCAGCTCTGGGAACCTCCTTTTGCTTAGCAAGATACACTTTATTGTTTACATTTTCTGAGTTTTCTTGTCTTATCATGTTTTTTTCTTTTTTTAATATTTCTTTTATAAACCATATTGGCTTCCCTTTTCTGCTATTTTTCCTAACCTTTCCCATGAAAAGGTCTGTTACTGTTAGTAGTGAAGGACCACCTAAGTGTGATATCCGTTACCTTTCCGGTCCACCTTCTCGACCCTACCCCTGTTTTTAGGTGGCTAATGGCACTTACGGTAACATAAGCTTCCTTTAAATACCCATGCATATTTTCCCTCTTAAGTAGGGAAAATACGCACAGGGGGCCTGATTCAATTGTCGGTGTATTTTTCAAAATACGGCGACGTAAAAAAATACGTTGTTTTCGCACAGCTTTCAGCGTAAAAAATACGCCAATTCAATTTTTTTGTAAAATTCGGCCCCTCGCTGCGTAAAATGAGCTGGCAGTGATGCAAGCGAACAATACATTTTTCTAAAAAAATAAATAAATTGTGGAACGTCGCAACTCAACATTAAAAGCTTAGAAGATTTGGACCCCAGCAGAGTAGGTAAGTATGTGTAAAAATATAAATGTACATTTTTTTATGTGATGGGGGCATGTATTCAGAGCAGCAGCCCCTGGCTGGCAGGGCATGCTGCGCAGCGGGACCTGGCTGGCAGGGCATGCTGACGCTTGTGGTTCTCCAAGCGGCAGCATGCCCTGTCATCCATGCGCATGCTGATGTTTGTAGTTCTACTTGATTCAGCATGCCCTGTCGGGGCACAAGACTGGATGGGCACACAAGACAGGGGCACTGAATAGAAGGGAACACAAAGGGGGCAGAAAACATTGAATTTATACTGATATCGTAAAAAATGCGCACCTCTCATAGGTGCCAATTTAAAATGACTGATGTTTTTATAAAAACGGCGTATTTTTAACGCAAAAAAATAATTGAATTGAGAAATTTGGTCAGAAACAGCGTTATTTGGTCAGAAACAGCGTTAAAGATAAGCCGGCAAACGCTTTTTCATTAATTGCATCGTGCCCAGAGAATGACCAGTCCTCCCTCCCAGCCTAATCTACATCCCTCCCCACACCCACTTTACCTATCTTCCACGGAGGCTGCATAGGCACACCTCCAGTTTCTTAAAAAATTATGTGCAGTCTATAAAGACTGCATGTAGTCAACCTTCGTACCTAAAGGTTTCATAGCTTGCGTAATCAGTATGACTACACATTCTCAGTAGTCCTTTTCTTTAAAATACGCACCTAAGAAGCAGCAGCTTCTTAAGTGTGAATCAGGCTCAAAGTTTTTAATTTATCCCCCTGCTTCTGCTCTGCTTTAGGTGTTCCAAAGATTCTGTCACCATTTATAAGCACCAAATCGAGGATTGTAACTTTGTTAGTCAGCTCATCATCAAGGTCTTTTTAATTAATTTAGAAAGTCCCCATCTCTTCTTGAAAACAAACCTGTCCTTCTGTGAAAATTTGCCTGAATTTCTCAATTTGTTTTGAATCAGGTGCCTAAAATTTTTTTTGATGGTGCATACAAATCAAGAACCATATACAGTATTTTGATAGGCTCAAAGTATAGTCACTTGCACTGTGTTGTCTATCAAATGTGCTCTCTCTAATCATAAGGTTATTATGCTCAGCGTTTGCTTTTATAAAGTGGTCTCAGAAATGCTTCTGTGGTCTTTTCTAAATGGAAAATGCATAAACAATATTGCATGACAATATAAGTATGATTTCTTGTGTTGCCATTACTAAATCATAATGGGTTCAACTTGGTACAGTTTATACATCATTAAATATACAGTAGATATATTTGTTGAGTGTTTTGCAATAGGATATTATGTATAGGAATTATGCGCATACGTAAGTTCATCTTAGGTAGGTATTAACAGATAGAAAATGTTCTGTTGCTCTCCTATAGCAAATGTATGCTTTTCCCTCATATCAGAACAATGCTGTTCAGTTTTAGACCAATTAAAGTTAATTCTTCTGTCACTATGTTGTTTATAATTTTCTATATTGTCATTTGTCTTTGTACGCTGCCTCTGGTGTTCATGATTGCATTGATCTTGTCTGCTTAGAGCAGAATACACAGAAATACATTACATGACTAGTGCAAGTTGGACAGCTATCTTTTATCATCTGTACATACTTGCCTTTGTACATTTCCAAGATTAGTTTCTATTTTTTACTTTTCCCAAATTTTTTATGGAACTGTCCAGTGTTCATTAGTGGTTAAATTATGGTTCTTATTTTCTATGTAAAAAGTAATTTTATAGGTAGATTTTCTTAATACCTTTTTATTAGCTCACGTATATAGAAATGGAGCTGCTAAAATAAATTAAATATATTCAATTTATATGATATATGTCATGATGGGTAA
This sequence comes from Limnodynastes dumerilii, assembly GCA_011038615.1. Taxonomy (NCBI): domain Eukaryota; kingdom Metazoa; phylum Chordata; class Amphibia; order Anura; family Limnodynastidae; genus Limnodynastes; species Limnodynastes dumerilii. The sequence continues at coordinate 85,960 of WWET01001386.1, read as the reverse complement.
ACAAGGATTCTTATAACCCAGGCTTCACAGGAAATTATATTTTAGTGATGGGTATAAATGTAAGTAAATTCTTTATGGCTAAATATGTACAAAGAAAATTTGATTATATCGACACCCCGACACAAAACCTTACCAGGTATGTTTGGTTTTGTGGCTCTAGTGAATGAATCACTGGCATGCATTCTATAAACATGTTAGTTACAAGTCTTGTGAATGAAAACCGTAGTCAGTATGATACCGGGGACATTGTTTTCTTAGAATGTGTGGGTGGCTTTTTTATTTAATCCTTATGGTGGCTGCTACCATTCAAAGCATTCATGTTTTAGGAAAGGTTTATTTAGAAAAAACATGTGTAATTTATCAGTTTAGTCATCTAGGACTGGATCCAGACATTGCTGACATTGTGTTTGGATTTCCCTAGCTTGCACTTCCTTCCACAATAAGACCCCTACCTTAACTTTTTTGATGCTTCCTTAGTTGCACTGGGAACCAGGGCCATTGGAATGCACTCTGCAAGGATATGCAGAGCAGACCAGACCTAGGCTGGAGAGGCAGCGCAACAAAAAGGGGAATATCAGTCACTAGAGTTACTCTAGTGTCTGAGATTGTAGACTGATAATTACGTAGATGGAGGCTTCGGAGCTATTTCGGCAGTCTGCACTACAGTGAGGGTGCCATAGACCTGGTGTTAATTACAGACAGCCCTGCTGTGGACACATCAGAAGTGTGGATGTTGCATACATTTTAAAATGTAATTACAGATGTCCCCTCCCTCTAGCGTTTGCACCTATCCCACCCTTCTGTTGGAAACACTACAGATACAGAAATCTGTACAGAAAGTGTGGTGCATGTGCACCCGCAAAATGTGTGTTCTGATCGTTGTGATTCTGGAACCGAACCTCTTTAATGATCTTTACCCCTCTCTCCCTTGCCACTTTATGTACAGTTAGGCTACACAAGCACATTTCAGTCTTCTCATGGTGTCCATTTCACAATAGCTGCAATTTTTGAATGACTGCCTTGTTCCTATTTTGTGAAATCATAACTGCTGCTTCCAAGCAGAGTGATAGTTAAATTCAGGGAAAAGACATTTATTTCCCTCAAAGAAGTACACTGACAGTCTAGAATGCTGAACTGCAGTTTCAGCTCAGCTAAGTGGCACCTAGAAGAGCCATTAATCTGCCTTGCAGTAACCGTCCATCATTCAGTCTGATTATTCCATCTTCATAAGCAATTTGAAAGTAGTAACTAGCTGACCTATCCAGTATTTTATCCATCTTTACTGGAAGCTTACTGCTCTTCCAATTATTGTCTTATAGAAAGTTTTTTTTACACTATAAGAAGGTGAGTTTCTTCTGTTTGCTTTTCTCTTACTTTGAAAAATCTCTATATTCTGTAAAAGAAATAAAAGTAATTTTCTAACACTTTTTGTTATAACATAAACCATTCAGAATTGTGAAACAACTCAAATGAATGGCAGTTCCAGCAGCTTAGACAATAAAAATGTAGTAATTTCCAAAGGAGATATGTCCCAGGCCTTTATAATAATCCTCAGAGGAAGAAAGGAGGCACCATCAATGAAGTAGCCCAGGACAGGGGCTTATCAGAAATACAAGAGAGTTTCAGTTGGTGTACGAAGACCAACTGTATATAATATAAGATTTAACTGTTTCGTTTGACTCTCGTGTATTTATGTAGAATTAGGAAAATATGATAAAATAACGAATATATTTTGTTCATAAACATTCAGTATATATGCATTTATCATATCTTCACATAAGGGGCTAAATTTACTAAACTGTGGAAAAGGAAAAGTGGTGATTCCCATAGCAACAAATCAGATTCTAGATGACATTATTATGTAATAGGAAAGTGAGAGCTAAAATATGGTTGGTTTCTATGGGCAACATCTCCACTTTTCCTTTTCCACAGTTAAGTAAATCTAGCCGAAGAAAAAATAATTTCTAGAAGATTGTTATTATTATTATCGTTTATACAACAAAATACGGTGCTGACATATAGGGTAGGGAAGGACAGCATAGTACGTATAAAATACAATATAAATATAAAATATCACAAAAATACAATAAATTGAAGCAAGCACAGAACACAAGGCAAAATGTGAGGTGTCAAGCTTGGCAGATCAGGGAGGAGGGGATAGAGTGCAATAAGAGGTTGAGAGGGAGCCACCTGGTGGGGATGGGGTAAAAGTGTAGCAGAGGGTAACAAGAGTGTACGATGTGAGGCAGGAGCGGTGAAGGAGGGAACAATACTAGGATGGAGGGCCCTGCTCATGTGAGCTAACACACAAAGTGGGAGGGAACTTACAGAAGACATAAGGAGGGGGAAGATAGTGGACTGCTGGCGTGAGCGGAGGAGAGTGGGAAGAAAGGAAAAGAAGGGATAGATGTAGGATGCAGTGAGGTTGTTAAGTGGGGGAGGGATAGGCTAGCCTAAACAGGTGCGTTCTGAGTGAACGCTTGAAGACCTACAATGTGGAGGAGAGTCTGACTGAAGAAGGGAGGCCATTGCAGTGCAGAGGTGCAGCACGGGAGAAGTCCTAGATACAGGTGTGAGATGTGATCGGTAAGGAGGTCAGACAGTGCTGGTTAGCAGAATGGAGAGGGTGGGAAGGGATGTGCATGTTGATGAGGGAACAGAGGTAGGGAGCTGTGGATGCGGGGATGGCCTTAAAAGTGAGGGTAAGGAGTTTAAAGAGAGGTCTGAAGCGGACAGGAAGCCAGTGGAGGGTTTGACATAAAGGAGAGGCTGAGTTAGAGCAGTGTGAGAAGAAGATGAGCCTGGAAGCAGCATTGAGTATAAAATGGAGAGGGGCAATACAGGTGAGCAGGAAACCTACAAGCAGGAGGTTGCAGTAGTCGAGGAGTGATATGACTAGAGAGCGGATGAGGGCTTTAGTAGCATCATTGGTGAGGAAGGGACGGATGCGTGCAATGTTGTTTAGGTGGAATCAACAAGAATGAGAAAGGGCACGGATGTGTGGTATAAAGGATGACACCTAGGCAGTGAACTTGAGGGGATGAGAAGTGGTGTTTTATAGCTTTTATGTACAACAATCCCTAATCTGTTTTGTTTGCTTGAACCAATAGCTCTCCATAAGAAAATACATTTTTGATTTCCTTTATTTCACCTATTTGCTGCTTTCTTTTACTACCATACATAAGCCTGTTCTGAACTACAGACTTCCAACACATCAGTGTGATCCTGTAGCCACAAACAGCAGCAGATGGACTGGCATGATATTGATTTACATTTTAATGCTTAGGGTATTGTAGGCACAGATGTGTTCTCCCCATTCTGCCAACTATGTAATGCTCAGCCTGCATTATAATCTACATATACTTTTGGATAGCTCTAAGCAAAAGCTGCATAACATTTTAAATTCACTTGTTTGACAATGCTGTACGTAGGTTTTTTTTTCCATGCAGGGACTTCTGCTAAAACTGGGTACTTACATGTCCCACCCTATTCAGATCCAACTCCCAACCAAACTGTTTACACAATCCTACACCAGATTAAATGTGCAGACACAACACCAATCCCATTGTACACAACGGGTTTTCTCTGTTGCATTAGATATTCTCATTATAAAAGTAACACCTATTTACATTTTATCAGAGCCAAAAACTTGCTCAAGTCTGTGATTATATTTGTGTAATAATGTTTTTCTTTGTGACTAAATTTAAATATATAGATCTTGCTCAAGCGATTTGGGCCAAAAAGAAACCCATCAATTAAAGATACTTATATATTTGAATTCAGTATTTAATATGTGCTTGCATGGTACGTTATATAGTAGTTCCTATGAGAAACAATGTGTACCTCCATCTAGTCATCATCATTGCTTAGTTTCTAGCCACATGTTGGATTTTTCATGTAAAAAAAAAAAAAATTGTGTAAATTTTCTTATATAACATACACTGTATAATGCATATACCACCTTAAGGATTTATTAATCCTCTGTTTTCTAATGGTCATTGACTATTGTAATGTTACTGATATATTAATATAGTATTTTCCTTTTACTCTAAATTAATGAGCTCTGTTGTCTTAGTTGATGTCTTCTGCATTTTTTTATTTTTTTTTTTCGTTTTAATTAAGAAACTACCCAGAGTGAAGAACATATTTGTTGTTGATTACAAACTGTTAGTGTATAAAAATATTTGAAAACAGTTGCAACAGAATGGGACTGAACTAAGTTTTTTGCGTTAATCAACAATTAAATCAGTTTTTGTTTTGCTGAGGTGCCGTGTGTGGAATCTTAATGCAAATTGTCTTTCGTAAGGAAATGAAAAATTTTTTTTTTCTTATTCTCAGTTTGGAACCTGTATAGGCAGAGTTTCCATTAAGTAGGCACAATCAGTCTTCAAAATTGATGATGACATTATCTCAGTGTTGCAAGGCATACCCCTGGCTTCCCCTGTGTTCACTGATACATTTGAGAATCCTTATTATGCAAAGCCTATCAGCTGTCCAATTATTTTAAGAATACTGTCTACATGACCTGAGACATGCCTTTCTATTTCCAGCATTACTCATTCTCTCATAATGACTTATTTCTTCATGGATTAATACAGCAGATACTGTAGGTAAAATGTCCAGATAATCTTTCTCTTTATTTATGTAACCATTTAAAGGTTTCCAGTAAAAAAAATAAAAAATCCCAATTTTCCTGGTGCTGATAGGCTCCCTGGCAATAGCAGTGTTTACATAGTAGGACACCTCCCTGTTTAGTCTCCGTTTTACCATTTTATGTAAACTATTGGAAGCCATGCTTAGCACTCTCCAGTTTTTTGGTTCTGCTCTTCACAATTCTATCCTGGTTGGCTACACAAAATATATTTTATGATATTATGCCCCTTCTTTAGCACTCTCTATGGTTACTGAATGGAGCGTTTTCCTACTGTCTGTGAAAAGAAGAGCAAGCATTTCCAATTCATATAGCTTACAATTAAGTAAAGGTGTAGACGCATCCAATGTTAATTTTCCAGTTAACTATTTACTACCTGACATCCTCCCCATAATGGAACTTATGTACTTTTGAGCTTAAGCATTTCACCATTATCTTAAGCTTTCAAAAGTTCCATACACATTAGCCAAAATTTCAGGGAGTACAGGTAAAATGTGATATCACATTCAAATTGCATCATACACACTGTCCAATTGTCAGTTGTATCCAGCACTTTTAGATGATTAATTGGACAGTGTATCCACTTAAGTCATAACACTCGCCACATTTAAATGGAACTTGGGCTGATTTAAGCCAGAGAGGCTAAACTCCCTGGGTGTGGTTTTATATATGGGGGCATCTCAACTGTTCTCTGTGGAATGTAGAGTAGTGAGAGAGAGAGAGGAGCCGTCATTTCTCTAACATTTCCAAGCTGCAGTTACTTGGAGGAGGTTCTCTATTTTCTTTCGTGATTTGTCCAAACTGCCTTCATGTGTTGTTGCCTTGCTCAGACTTCGCTTTAGCAAGTTGCCGGTGCTTATGGTTACGCTGAGGTGGTGTCCAATTGGAGAGTTGCGAGTACCCGCTGCGTGGGCTCACATTGCGAATTAGGGACAGCCGAAAGCGTGGGAGGGAGCGTGTTGTAGGAAACTTAGCTCGATTGCTATGTCTCATCGAGGCATTTCGAAATAGGGCCGTTCGCTGCGGGGACCCACGCCCCAATAGGAGATTCCCTTGAGTAATGACCACGTTGTGTGCCTTTGATGAGGCTTGCCTATGGAAGGCAGCCTCAGTGGCTTAATCTTGTTTTCATTGAATGGACTGTTGGTGTAGTTAAGAATACTGATTTGATTGTTGTTATTTCTTCATTGTTTACTGCTTTACTTACTAAATCTTTTCTGTGGCCTCCATCAAATTTAAAAGTCCATTTTTTAAATAATTAAAATACAAATGACCCCCTTAATTCAATTAAAACCTAAACATTTAGTTAGACCTTAAAACTTGGTGTTGTCAGGTTTAATGGTGTGTGAAGGGTAAGATTTACCTGTGCATACGGCAGAAACTTGGGAAACAAAGGAAGTTTATTACGTCTTCTTTGTCATTGCTTCTTGGATGCATACTAACAATGCAATTGGGTAAAACATGCAGTGACAAATAGAAGAAGCAGATGAAATCTAATTTATTCCCTTATATCATCGCAATAGTTATAGAAAATTTATTTATTTATATAAAAATGATTTTTGTGATTATACAAAATTCCCAGGCTTCGAAAATATTTTAATGTTGAAAAATGTCATTAAATATACGTTTGATATAACTGGAAACATCTGTGGAATATATTAAAAGTATAGATAATACATTATTCATTCTGTATTGAATTTTGATGCCATCTGTTTATATAACATAGTGTTTTTCTGCCACAGATTTTCATGTTTTATTTTATGCTGGGCTTATTGTAATATAGCAGGCTATTTATTATTATTAACAATTATTTAAATAGCATCAGAGTACTCTGTAGTATAAATGCAGTAATAAGCAAGATTGAACATTAGCAAACATTTAGTGGCAGATCCAGGGTTTGGGCCAGATTTAGAGTTTAAGTGGATCCGTAGAAACGGATCCATTATACGGCCTGTGCAGAGTTGCATGGTAATATTTATACTCTCAGCCAGCACGTTTCTCACGCTGGACGAGGGTATAAATATAACCCATTGACAATAGAACGGTCATTAGCGCCAGGATGTTCTGGAGACAGGACTTTACGATCCCATCAAAGCAGATATATATGTTTGTTTTTTAATGTCACCTTCTTTTTTTTTTATGTAATGGCCAGCCCTATATTTTTATATTTAACTATTGGCCCTGGATGGCAGGGCATGCTGGTGCTTGTGGTTCTCCAAGCAGCAACATGCCCTGTATTTGTGATTTTATTTATTTTATTTATCGGAAGGGCAAAACAGGTGTAAGCGTACAACTCGGCTAAACTATTTTGCAACGGGTGCTAATTAATAAAATAAAATTTGCATGCAGGGTAAGTACTCTTTTGCACATAGAACTCAAATACTGCATAGCTATATGTTTATTCTGTAAAATAGAGTAGAGAACTTAACAATTTAGTTTTCCTCCACTTGCAGTTTAACATTGCTCAGATATACACTTGCACCTAAAAACTTAAAGTTCAGCTCTGGATCAGTCACTTAGATGTTAGGATGTTTACATAAATTTTCTAGAACTCATTGTGTACACACAGATAACACATGCATACCACCCAACATCGGAAAGAGGGACAAAATTTCACGGCATCTTGTACCGCCCAGTGGGCGTGTCTAGGGAAGTGGGTGTGTCTTGCACTGCCCAGAGGGTGGGTCTAGTACTTTTTGTTGAATGCTGTTAAAAAAGGTTTGTCATGTCTTTTAAATATTACTAAATTAACTAATATTCAACTAATATTCAAATATTATGCTACACACACTGTAATCTGTGCGCCTGGAGCTGGCAGACTGTCAGAGATTTAACAGCTGCCGGACTCCTGCGGCGCCACTTGATCAGTTTGGTGCCTGGAGCTCCGCCCTCCCTACACCCCTGCCCCTAATGCCAGTGACAGCCTCCATCTGCCCCCTAATGAAAGTGCCTGCCTTCAATGTCTGCCCCCATCTGCCTCCTAATACCAGTCTCCATCTGCCCCCATTATATGCCAGTGCCTGCCTCCAATGTCTGCCCTCAGCCTCCATCTGCCCAAATGATATGCCAGTGTGTCTGCCTCCTTGTCTGCCCCCATTATTTGCCAGTGCCTGTCTCCAATGATTGCCCCCCGCCTCCATCTGCCCCAGTTATATGCCAGTGTGTCTGCCTCCTTGTCTGCCCCCAATTGTCAGCCTCCATCTGCCCCCATTATTTGCCAGTGCCTGCCTCAAATGATTTCCACCAGCCTCCATATGCCCCAATTATATGCCAGTGTGCCTGCCTCCTTGTCTGCCCCCATTATTTGCCAGTGCCTGCCTCCAATGATTAGCCCCAGCCTCCATCTGCCCCAGTTATATGCCAGTGTGTCTGCCTCCTTGTCTGCCCCCAACTGTCAGCCTCCATCTGCCCCAATTATATGCCAGTGTGCCTGCCTTCTTGTCTGCCCCCAATTGTCAGCCTCCATTCTACCCCCATATGCCATGCCAGAACTTTTTTATGAACTTTCTTACCTTGCTTTCAATTCTTCTTTCCTCCAGTGCTCCCACAGCTGGTCGTCGACGTCTCTGGGGCGGTGTCTGGTCGGCAGTCATGTGACAAACTGCTAATACAGGGCTCCCATTGGAGCCCTGTATTAGCCGTTCTGCATGTGACCACAAACCTGTTATAGGGCTTTGAAAAGATAGCTCTGAGAGTCTGATCAAGCTGCGAGGCAAGCAGGACAAGCTGGGAGGGACTGTCCCGCTGAAATTTTTTTTTTCATATGTGAACACCTATATTTCAGCCATACATTGAGTAGCTACTAACTGTGCAGAATATCCAAATTCCTTTTTAGGGTGCTCTTTGCATATGCGTTTATACAACCTCCGAGCATAGAGATTATCTTAAGCCATATGCTGCTGTTATATTGCTCTACTCTGCTGGAAGCTTTGGAGTTTTTAAAAATCAATTTCAAGCTGCATCTAATCATTCCCCAGTGACTCATTTTGCTCGTTGGGAGCATGAAACAGCGTCTTTTATGAAATTGGTTCACTGATTAGATATTCACCTGACCATTCACTATTGAAATGGGCATTTATGGAAAATCATGCTCTCCTCCCCTTTGTCACCCACCCTAATTATCAGCTAACCAAATATTATTTTACCCTTTTTGTTTTCAAGTTAGAATATTGTATTGCAAGTTTATAGCATTTGAGGTTTTCTGGGGGGTTTTTTATCTTTTTTTTTTACTTTAATTTAAAGTTATTTTTAGACTGGGATTGAGAGCGTCAAATCATTATATCTTAGTGGAGCCAGTCTAATCAGCATGGCCTGCCTTAGGGATTAGCTCTTTTTTCAGTGGCATTCTTTTGTATATTCAAATCAAGATGTATAAAATGTAAATGAATACAGGGATAATAGCAGAATGCTATTTTTATTAAGGGAAATAACTGAGCAAATATTAAAATATATATATACATGTTTCAAATCATACTTATTTACTTCATGTCTTCCTTATAAATTATCTCTTAAAATTGGCCTTTACTACTCTACCTATCATGACTCATAAACAAATAAACTTCCCTTCACTGAACAAGTCTCCCAATCTCTGCTGCAAATTGGGTTTTCTTGGATTTAACACAGTCCATTGATTTCATGCGAATGCTATATTTTGCCAACGGCTCTTTCAGAAATTGGGGAGATAATTTAATGCTAGCTGGCCATGGATTCAATTAACTAATAAGCAAGTTTATGTAGGTTGTCATAGCAAATCATTCTGTAATAGTGAGAGAGCTATCTCTAATGCAGTCACTGTCATACTGGCTTAGCTCATCCTAAGGGCATACTGTGCATCTCAAAAATATAGTTATACTGTTTTTTTTGTTTTGGCAGCCATTTTGTGAATTTAACAATTTTTCACTACTGAACAACAAAATAATTCCTCTGTATGTAGATGACAAATACTCTTTAAACACGTGTGCTTATCTGGGCATGGACATTATTTATTAATACATAGAAAGAAAACAAATTATGCTTCTTTTAGACTCCATTAAAAATGCTTTATTTGAGGACCGTGAGCATTGTTTTTTTTTTATATTTTAATGCATTTTTGCTTTGTGAAGTTCATTTTTTATTCCTTATTCATTTTATAGTTCTTTAAATCGTTGGTGTTCAAATTATCACCTGCTTACTAATTTATTTTGGAGCTTGTGCAATGGTGTGAAGTAATACCGAGACTTAAAATAAACATTGATTTCATGTGGTTTTTATTAGAGGATGGTTGTAAATCTTCTGTGTGGGAAGGATGAAAAATGGTGCCCCACAACCTCTGGTTAGTAACCAGTTTAGCATTAAAAATGTATTTATTGGCATCCTACATTGACTTTGCACCCTGTGCAACCGCCCCTATCGCACATTCCTAGTTTTGGCCCTGAGCCCACCTACCGTACATACTGTATGTTTCCCATCCCACCATCTGAAATCCTTCTGTTATGGAAGTCTGGATCTGGAAAATACAGATCAGTAATGGAAGTGTGGTGTGTGCACATGGTCACACACACAATATGGCTGTCAGCTGAAAGTGAGCAATTTGCATAAGCCCTGAATCTGGTCTATTGTGCCATGTGCACTATAATCACAGAAGAGTCTGAATTCAATTGGCTGACTATTATGAAATAATTCATCTTGTTGAGAATCCTCAGGAGTCTCAAAACGCACTGTGATCAGGTTATTCCTAATTTACAGATATTGCTATGAGCATAATATCTATTTTTCTATGTAAAGTTTGTTTAGTAATCTTTTAATCTACTTAAATATTGTCTGGGATCAAATATTCAATTATATTGCCCCTAAACCTCTTACATCCTGATGTGGACAGTAAAAGAAGCCATATTAGTATTATGAATAATACTGCTACACATCCTGTTACTGACTGTGTTGTGAAACTAAACATAACATACTACAACAAACACATCCTTCTAGTAGAAGCATTCCCTGTTGATGATGGGATAACTTGTTTTTCTGCTCTCATCTTGTGGAAATAAGCATATGAGTATTTAATTTATTTGCTTGTGAGCTGTAATTTCCATAAAAGAAATGCAATTGGGTAATACAGCAGAGACCTCACAACCTTGTGCTGACCACAGTACACCTGCAGTGTGTGGAGACCAACCATTGGACTGCAAGTCTAAGCATACTGTCAGACCTTCAGGGACATTTCCATTGTATGGTCATCAAGGAATTGTAGCTGTGTTACATTATTGCAAGAATGTTCAATCTTTTTGCAAAAGTGTAGCCACTGATTTTGTGTCGTAGCTGCTCACTTTTCATCTTTAGGCTCCTCACAAAATGTTGCTTTGCTAAACACCATTGACCCCAATTGAGTTTGAAATACTCGCTTCTGAAAATGCATGTAAAAGGAGCTAGAGAACACTGATGGTGGTGCTGTGCTTCTGCCTGCAGCTGCCTTTGCTGGCGTGTATGTGTTTGCTCTGTAAACCACAATATTCTAGAGCATGAAATGTAAATGTTTTTGACAGGACATTGAGATTTTGGATTTGCTGAAATGATCAACTGTTTGAGGTAGTGAACTACTCCATTAGCTGTGTTTACTGATCATGTTTTAGAGAGATTAAGATCTCATTATTTATTAATGTGCCAGCAGCAAAACACAGCTGGTGTAATCCAGATTGCACAGTTTAATCAGCTTTTAGTGTATCCTACTTAAATATTGGACTATCGCTGGTTCAGTTTAATCTATTTGCTATTCATTGTGATAGTTTGCAATAAAATTGTATATTTTCTATAACCATTTCAATAAATGATATGCAAAGAAGCTTTTTTTTTTTAATCCAAATGTTTATACATGAATAAATGATGGAATGTTTTAAATGATTAGTTACTTTGGAGGTAACACGAATATTAAAATAAAACAATACTAGAATTTATTTGGTCGTATTTTTGGTTGTAGATTCGCCATTACATACACCAATAAGTGACAGTGAAAAAGTGTTCACACACAGTGTTAAAAATCCAGATGAGAGTAGAGTTGAGGAAATAAATATATGCGGGGTGCACACTCCAGGCGTTCGTCCAAGACTGTAGCCAAATGTAGAAAGAAAAGGATGGCACTCCCAGCAGCAACGGAAGGTCCTCAGGTGCACTGCCAGCTATAAGTATAGCCCAATATATTCCAAAAGGCGGCACTCAGAGTATATAATAAGGTCCAAAAGAAAGATACACTAAGGCATCATATGGTTGAGTACTATATATATATAGTATGTCTTGTGACTAATACTGTAATGGGAATATATGCCATAATTAATTTTTGTCGAAGTCCTTGGCGAGAAACATATTAGGCAAAGTACTGAACGTGTGAACTTTGGCCTACAGAACTCTTTATGTGAAAGGTTTCCAGTGCTAAATGTCCTATGATTTTTTCTTTAATTAAAGAACCGTGGGCCAGATCCAGAATTAATACTGACAAGAGAATTCCGCATGGTGTGAGTGTATGTCGGCAGTTTGTGCGGCACACATGCAGTACAAGGACTTCCACATCAGAACGCAGAAAACCGATGTTGCGCTCTGATGCTAAATCTTTATCCGTATGTGTGGCAGATCCACGCACCATGCATGCCAGATACGCAAAGTGGGTGGGATCCGAAATGCAGGGGCTTGGCTAAGCAATTAAATAGGATCCTGCATTCTGTAAGTGGGCCTTCCACATCAAAACTTTTAAGGTAGGTTTTGGGATGTGAGGGGAGTACAGAGGGTGCCCACTCCCCTTGCACTAACTACAGAATTAAGGATTGCAAATTCTGCACCTTAGTTTCCATTGCAGAGGCAAACATATAGAATTTATCATTAATTCTGGATCTGGTCTGTGTTCAATACCAGTTATCAATACATTTTTGTTTCCCATATAATTGTATTGATATGAGAAACCATTACTGTACTTATAGTTATATTTGTGTTTTTCAATAGGTCATGCAAGTTGTCAAAGAGCAGATCATGAGATCCCTCACAAACAAACCAAGTTCTCTGGACCAGTTCAAAAGTAGACTTCAAAACCTCAGCTATACAGAAATCCTAAAAATACGTCAATCAGAGAGAATGAACCAGGAGGATTTCCAGTCCCGGCCTATACTGTAAGTATCCCATTTCCATTATCTTAGTTCAGTTATTCTAAAGTGATTTTTCCTTAGTAAGAAGATAAAGGGACACAGTGTAAACATCTTATTTTTTGATCATCACTATGGGCAAATTCCCCTGTTCTTACAAATTACCCACAGCAACATAGCAATAGTTAGTCACTTCTTCTTTGTAAAGCATTCTTGAGGTGCCAAAGACAGAATAATCCACACAGACTCGCTTTATAACTCTTGCATCATATTACTGTTTGAATCTAGGTGACTCTTTCCTGCAAGACAAAGAGAACCTTTCCAAGGGGAAGATAAGTTTGTTGCACTAAACTATAAATTCAAGTCTTGTGTGGCAATAAGATCTACACTCTATGGACCCGATTCAATTGGCCACAAAGACGGGAAAAAGGGTGAAGTGTGCCTATTAGCATCTGTTACAGTAAGAAAAATTTGCCAATTTTAATATGTACCTCTAAGAGGTGCGAGCTAAAATCCGCAATGTAAATTTGCGGAAAAAGTGTTGCGACCAAGCTTCACGGACAATTGAATCGGGCCATATCTGCTTCTAATAGGAATGACCAATTGCTTTTTTAACAGACAAAATGTAGCAATAAACCAAATCGCTCGGAGTGTTGAAATTAAAGATTTATTATTATACACAAACAATATAAAAAGATATATAAATATAAAAATTACACTTGGCTATATAAAAGTCATTCCTATGAAACCATTCCTCATTTGTTAAAAAATTAAGGCTCTTCCTTAGCACAAAGAAATATTAATTTGGGACGCTTAGGTGGTTAGTTTCAATAGGTGATTATAGCGACCGTAGATAATAGCCCATGCAGTAAATAGTAAGTATGTTAAGCAAACAAATACACCTAAAGGACCTGATCCAGATCTGAATGCAAATGGTAGTGCATTCTGTGTGCAGTACTTGTGTTCTGTAAGGAACAATTTGGTACGTTCAAACCACATGCTCAAGTAAGCAGGACATCTGGATGGGAAGTAAATAATGTCACTTACGGGCACACAGCAGCAAGCTCTGCTCCAAATACTCTCTGCAAGTGCAGGGTTGTATAATGTGTTTGAAAGGGTTACAAACTGTTATCAATAGAACAGAAGCTTCAGTTGTAGTGCTTATGCTCCAAAGCAATGGAAAAATTAATTTACTGGAAATTTTTTTTCTTTTACTGTGAAGTAAAGCTGGCCATACACTAGACGATTATCGGCCCGATCTTCCAATTATCGGGTGATCGGGCAAATAATCGCTCTAGTGTATGGTACAGATCAATTTTTGAAACGTCAAATAAAAGCACCAGAAACGCTCTGGTGCGATTATTTGATCTTTCAGCAGGTTTAATTTAAATCGGGAGGTAGCGCCCGATATTTTATGGGAGCCAATCAGCAAGCTGAATGGCTCCCTATCCTTGCAATAGACGCTGCTGCTGATCTATGTATAAAGCTGCTCTGACAGCTTGAAGTATACCTTCAAAGCTGTCAGAGCAGCATAGTGCATAGATCTGCAGCAGCGTCTATTGCAGGGAATAGTACAGAGAGGGACCAGCCGAACCCGCACTGTGTGAAGCGTGGATTCGGCAGATCCCTATCTGTACTTACAGTCTAAGGGCCAGATCCAGAGCTACGCTTTTACTACACTGTGTACTTAAGCTAGCGTGCCCTCGATGCACACCCCTCTCATGTTCATATTTTGTCCGCCTTACGCTTTCCAAACCCTACCGTAACTTTACGCTGCGTAACCACTAGCGGACGGACTTCACACACGTAACTACGTGGCACGCCCATACTGTACAATTTAAATGCTTCACCCCACCTTCAAAGCTTATATACGGGTGGCGTATGGCTGGCACGCCCCTTTCTAAGTTGATACGCTACTGATACGCGACTGCCCCTTACGCTATGACTTACGTGGCGTAACAACTGGCGTGCACATGCCCTGTAAGTACTAATATGTGAATTTACGCTAACAGCTAGCATAAATTCACTTGCGGACGTTGTTCTGGATCAACCCTCAATTTCCTAACACACACTCACAGACTAGAGGTAATTTTTCCCCCATGCGACATGACAGTGGGCGCGGGGCGGGAGCAGAGCTTATTTGTCCCATTTTTGAGCTTCATAATGCTGTATTTGCCACTGAAGTATGTACAGGGTAGGCTTTATGTACAGTTGTGAGTATTAACCATCACACAGGACAATACACAATTTACTTGTGATAAGGAATGTAGCTTCATATTTGTAACGGCTGGCCAGCACCTGTAATGTGTGTGGAAAGGTGCAAGTCTCTGCACATAAAATTAATGAGCCTAGATTGTGTTGAGCTGATTTATTGTGTACATTTGTTATCTGGGCATGCTTAGTGCAAAGTAATGCAATACATAAATAAATAAATAAAAAGGATATGGTATCTACACTTGAGTTCCTTTGTTTCTGCTTTGAGTGCCTCATGCTTTATGTATCTTGATGATATTGGGGTAAAGCTGGCCCCACACTATGGGCCGTATTCACAAGAGTGAGTTATGTGCGGACAGAACTGCACCTAACTCACTGGTG
>WWET01001386.1:39147-58022 GCA_011038615.1 Limnodynastes dumerilii | reverse complement strand
ATATATATATATACATACATACATACATACATAGACACACACACACACACACACACACACACACTAATGTGCTTCCCTACATTACTCTTTTCTACTCCCTAGCTGCAGGGAACCACTTCTCATATTATGTAAAGTAATGATGCTTATAGATTCAGATTTATTGGAAATCATATACAACAAGGCTTTACTCAGTAAGTTAAATCTTTTATGACATTTAGCCAAACCCAAACCAAACTAAATAACTACAAGTAAAAAAAAAAAAAAAAAGTGTGGCTTTGCATGTAGTGATTACATTATAGTCCATAAGCGCCCGAATGGAGGGGGGCATCTCACCCCCTCCCATGAAAGGGGTTTTAGCCAAACATTGGCCAAACTAAATAACTACAAGTAAAAAAAAAAAAAAAAAGTGTGGCTTTGCATGTAGTGATTACATTATAGTCCATAAGCGCCCGAATGGAGGGGGGCATCTCACCCCCTCCCAAAATATGAAAGGGGTGCCATCCAGTGGCGTCACAGTGGGGGTGCCCAACAGAGGATTGAACCAGAGGTCATGTCAGCGTCATTCTGTGAGCAGAGTGTGTGCCATGGAGGTGAGGAGAAGAGCTTCAGCAGGGTAAGTTTGAGGGAGGGGGTGTGCCAAAGGTTCTTGCTTTGCTAGAAGCTTGTAGACCTTCCTGCTTCTGAATTTCCCTCCCCCCCATCCCATTGTATTTTATTAACATGTTTTTGCTTTTCAGACGGGGCATGGGTGGTGGCAGTATCAGTGGGGGGTCAAAAGATATAAAAGGCGCTGGGTTCAGGGCATTATTGAAGGTATGGAGCAGGTTGGACGCACCCCTAGATTATAGCCGCCAGCCACGCCGGGGTGGATCTCGGTATGCCTTCCTGAGCGGTCGGGTTGAGCACGGACTGAGGGGTGGTGATTCGGGTGGCCATATCCTTCTGTTACTTTTTTATTTGTTAACTAAAACATTGCAGCAAATAACTTTTTTTTTTATATAACTAATTTAACTATGTGTCTGTGTTAACATGTGTCTCCAGCCTCCCCAGTAGCCCTCATCATGTTTCTCCAGCCTCCCCAGTAGCTCCCATTCATGTGTCTCCAGTCTCCCCAGTAGTCCACATTCATGTGTCTCCAGCCTCTCCAGTATCACCAATCATGTGTCTCCAGCTCTCCAGTATTCCCCATTCATGTGTCTGCATCCTCCCCAGTATCCCCTTAAGGCAAGATCTTCCAGTGCTTTTTCTCCTGTTGGAGGCATTGCACCACGGCACACTTAGCAACATCCTGTGGCACACTGGTATGCCACGGCACACTGGTTGAGGAGCACTGCTTTAGAGGACAAGTCAGCCTTTGACGCTTTATTTGTCTCTCTGACTCCCACCCTTTACTGACACCTGGATTTCCAAAAGAAAATGTTTTGTTTCTTAGGCTTGCAACCCATATTCTAATTGCTAATTGCACAATATGCAGTGCTAAGTGGCTACAAAAATTTGCCCAAGAAGGACAGCCAGTGGGCTCATTGATATACATGGGAAGTGAAGACTAGCCTATCTGGTCTAATCTTACAGTAACAAAATTGATGAAAAAATAAAGGTGTCAGAACACACAGGGGCCAGATTTATTGCTGCAGGAAAGGAGAAGTGGGGATGTTGCCCATAGCAACAATCACATTCTAGCTGACATTCTAGTATGAAATAGGAAAGTGAGAGCTACAATCTGGTTGGTTCCTATGGGCAACTTCTCCACTTTAAGTGTCCTGCAGCTTAGTAAATCTGCCTCAGTATGTTGCTGCACAGATTTGTCCGTGTCCCTGCTGACCCTTCCACTGCCAAAATTGCCTATAATGGACACAATAATAAATAGAGGTCATAACCAAGATAATAAATGCACCCAGAATCACCTGGTTATAATGTAAACACTTTTATCCATAATTTAAAATAAATAATGTCATATAATGCTAACACTATATTCCAGTAAGAGTTTTATTTAAATCTTATATTCTCCTGCATAGCCTTAATCGCTATCTGGACAGAATCCATCTATGCACTTCCTATAAATCAAAATGAACAGACTTGGTTGTGTTCCTGTTCAGATGTAATTATGCATTCTACTTGAGATTCTATATAACCAATCTGCTGTAATATCAGGCTGGGTGAGATGTTTCCTAGACTTTGGTGTCTGTGGGATAAGAAATAAAATAGTGCTTCTTAGTGTAACATTGCTCTTTTTACTTTTTCCTGTTGATTTGTTTCATTTTTCTGATAATCTAAATAAGGCTTCCGTTTATCTTACAGTTCCAAACAAATAGTGTAGCTGTGTTCGATTATAAGTAAGCATGATTCTGGTGTTTATGAAGTTTATTATTATCCTTTTCAGTCTTATCCCAGAATATTATATTCAATAGCAATGTACAGTGCACTCACTCTTAAGGTGGCCATACACTAGAGCGATTATCGGGACGATCTTCCAATTATCGGTGATTTGACGAATTATCGCTGTAGTGTGTGGTGCCGATTTTTTACGAAATTCACGATAATCTTCTAAAAATGGCCGCCAGCAGACAATCGCATCTTTTGGAATTCCTGAATGATTATCGGTTATCGTTAGCATTATTGTTATAACTGTACCTGGTTGTTCTTCTCTGCTTAAAGTCACAAATAATAAAAATTAAACTTATAGAACGTATATCGTAGTAATATGTTTGAATGATGTCGATTTTTACAAGTATACATTCTATGATAGTCATGTTAGTGTGCTGTGCTGCAGAAAAGCTTTCCGAAGAAGGTTGTATTAATAATGGTGCTTGTTGTTTAAGATACTGTATATCATTATATAGCAGAAAGGATTGTTTTTTCATTTTTGCGATTTCTTAACAGTTGAAGAGAGTCTGTTATGATACTCTGACACGTTTAAAAAATTAGGCAATTAAGAAGTGCAAATGATTTTCATAAGTCTCTTTCTGATATCTTTAAGATTTTGCATAGCTAGTGTCTGCCTAAATTAAATTAGTGTCTGTACATAATTGTTGTACCAGTAAAGTTGTAAGGGAATTTGCATAGTGTATTTCCCAGTCTTTTGTTGCAATAGGTCTCACGTAACACTATTAGAATATTCACAGGTCTGAATTTGTCTTTCTTGTATGTAATTGCATAAGTGTCTTATAGGTACTGAACAACTTGGATGTGATTTTCATAATATTAACATATTTGATAATTAAAAGCTTTATGAGCTGTATTCTTGGCTTACTTTAAACTTCCAGATTAATATATGTATTAATAGATTCTTTCTAGTGCCCACAGTTTAGAAGTTGTGGTCATCTAAGGAACCAATATTGTGGTATATGTCCCATGTGTGGCATCTGGCAGCATAGGGACAAATCCACACTTTTCCGCACCCAGCGTGTATGTTGACCCATCGGTTTGAATGTGATGTGCACAGACTGGAGTCCACAGGATTTGGTGTGCACGCACATGGATTGTATTAGTATTGTGCAGCAAGCTGCTTGCGGACCATTTTTGTTTGTCTGCTGAGGTGACCATGAAGGCTGCGCTGTGTTCTTCTATCTTCTTCTGAGGGAACCGAGAAAACTGGCCTGTGTGCTCTGCCAAGCGGCACAATGTATAGAACATGTGTTAACTGTTTGGGCTCTTTTTGCTACCTCTGTGATGTGGTAACATTTATACGGTAGAAACAGCACTTGTGAAGCGGTGCCATGAGCAAACTTGGTGACCAAGGTGAAGATTTAACCCCTCATGATTGATGTCCGACATGTGTCACACTCCTTACAGACTGGTCAAAGGGCTCTCAGCACATTCATTTTGCTGTACCAGTGATTTGGAGGGACTCTAACAACCACTGCACAGACTGCTATTTAGGGCATCAGCTCCAAGTCAAAGCACATTGGGCCATAACCAGACTTACCATCCGCCATAAGGCCTGTTCCTCAAAGTGTAGCAATCAATGCCTATGCCATAGTCTCCAGAAAAGTTCAAACTTCGAACAGATAAACGAGAAAGTAGCCCATAGAGCATGGCAAGGATCAGGCAAGTTTTGACCCAAGCTTTGAGTCTCCTGGTTCACCTCCTAATATTTATTAAGCCAAGGAGATCTCAGTATCCAGGAGGCCACAAAAGTGCATGTGTCAGAAACAGACTCCATGAGGGTGGTATGAGGGCCCGACGTCCACAGGTGGGGGTTGTGCTTACAGCCCAACACCGTGCAGGACGTTTGGCATTTGCCAGAGAACACCAAGATTGGCAAATTCGCCACTGGTGCCCTGTGCTCTTCACCATGTGCTCGCCAGAGGTAGCCTGACTGCCATTAGGTACCGAGATGAGATCCTCAGACCCCTTGTGAGACCATATGCTGGTGCGGTTGGCCCTGGGTTCCTCTTAATACAAGACAATGCTAGACCTCATGTGGCTGGAGTGTGTCAGCAGTTCCTGAAAGACGAAGGCATTGATGCCATGGACTGGCCCGCCCGATCCCCAGACCTGAATCCAATTGAGCACATCTGGGACATCATGTCTCGCTCCATCCACCAACACCACGTTGCACCACAGACTGTCCAGGAGTTGGCGGATGCTTTAGTCCAGGTTTGGGAGGAGATCCCTCCGGAGACCATCCGCCACCTCATCAGGAGCATGCCCAGGCGTTGTAGGGAGGTCATACAGGCACGTGGAGGCCACACACACTACTGAGCCTCATTTTGACTTGTTTTAAGGACATTACATCAAAGTTGGATCAGCCTGTAGTGTGTTTTTCCACTTTAATTTTGAGTGTGACTCCAAATCCAGACCTCCATGGGTTAATAAATTTGATTTCCATTGATAATTTTTGTGTGATTTTGTTGTCAGCACATTCAACTATGTAAAGAACAAAGTATTTAATAAGAATATTTCATTCATTCAGATCTAGGATGTGTTATTTTAGTGTTCCCTTTATTTTTTTGAGCAGTGTATTTGCTTTCAGATTGAGGCTTATTTTTATTTTATTATATTATTTTTCATTTCATTCACATTACTTTGACTTATATCTTATCTTTTTATCTTATACATATTTTAGTCAGTATTGTTATATTTACATCCAGACTTTTCAACTTTTTCAATTTTTATAATTATTACTGTATTATTCCAATTATTTTTGGATATTAATTTACCTACCACTCCTATTGTATTTATAATTTGACTGACTTCCTATCTTCTTAATTATTAATTAAGTTATTCCCATTTTACGTATTACTATTAATATTCTCATTACCTTTATTCTTAGTATCATTTCACTTGCACCTCATATTATCCATTTACTCACTCATCCAGTCTACTTTTGATTCTACGTCTGCAGCTTACCGGTCTAGTTCTCTTACAGTATTTATTTTTGCTGCAATACTTTTACTTGGCTAAGGTTTTCCAACTCCATTTCCTTCTCTTTATTCCTCTTCGTTAGGACACTACATCTCACAGCCATCCCATTCCTCTCCGTTTGATCTGCTCTAGCCTCCACTGCAGAAAGAATCCAGACTTCCTCACATCTCCATCGCCCTTCCCCAACTTTATCATTAACTTAATTGCCCACTAATTTTACCCACTTTGTGTCTCACTTCCCTGATCTTCACTGACTCTACCTTTTGTCTCCTTGCCCTCCCCTTAGGTCTGAGCTATTCTACTCTATCCATATCACTCAATCTCCCTAACTTGCCCACCTCATTGTCCTCTGAGTACCTGACTGTGTCTAGCCACTGCTCAAGTGCCCTCCACATCTCTCACCTTGACCTCTCTGACATCCTCTATGCTGAACCCTGCACCTTTTATCACCCCCCCTCCCCCTCCCTGTTCGATTCCCATCTGATGGTCCACTTCTTGGACTAAAATTTGGACATCTTTCCAGCTAATCTTGAGACAGCGATGAACATGGTAAATGGTTCCACCAGGAACATCGGTATTTGTGAAAGTTGAGTCCCATTATGCTGGCTGACTACTGGGCACTTATAAGCGATGCTCCAGAAACAAACCAAGAAAAGCCTATGCATCCACGTTCAATTCTTTCTTGCCTATCATGCTTGTCTTAATAAAGCTGATATTGTAAACTTAAATTGGGTCTCACTCACAATCCTTATGTGACAGTCATTCTAAAAAAACTTATTTGAATTCATCACAGAATACACTATGCAATGTACTTAGATGAACAACAAAATAAAACAATTTTGTTGACCAGTGTTATTAAACTAAACTAAATGTACCCAATCCAAAGGTAAGCATACGCAAAGAACACACATTCATGTGCGATTCCAACCTGAGTGCAAATCAAGCTATGGTAGCTTGCATTCTGAGTGACATATTGAGGGAGGGAAGGGGTGGAAAGACATAGTCAATGTACAGTAAGCAAGTGCTTCCGATCCAGAGTCAAACGCAGACCTAAATAAAGACTGTTTACGTAAACACATTTGCATCAGCTACAGGTCATGTCTACGTCCAGGGGGGTCTTCTTAGGGGATCCGTACTTTAGGATGTCAGATTTCTAATGCATTACAATGGCTCAGAAATAGCTGCCAAAGTATTGTGCGTTTGTTAAATCATTTCTACATACAGTAATACAAAAAAAAATCATGATTTGTTTAATTTATTTGTATTTTAGTATGTATATTGGAGTGTTCTCAACAACCATAATCTCTATTTACAGTCAGTGGGCCTGATTCAGACTTAAGGAGGAGCTTGAAAATAGGGGACTCATATTTCATCTGTTGGAAACAGTATTAGAGTTGAGAGATGGCATTTCCCAGCTCAAGTCTAAATAACAGTGTAATAGTTAAGCTGGTCAGTATCTGTGTGCATTAAGCAATTCAAAGATATATCCCTGCATGCAAAGAATACAATTAACTTGACTCCCCCTGAAATCAACATTGTTTAGCCTAAGAGTAACTTTCCTCTCCTATTTTCAAGCTCCTTCTTAAGTCTGAATCAGGCCCAACATAACACTGTACTACTTGCACTTGCTAAGCATATTTGGGCACGAGACTGCATTGCATTGCTGTGTGCCTATACGCTACATGCCGTGTACACCTCTGTGTACAATTTTTGGACCATTCCACTTTTACAAACGTATCTATGGCATATGCAATTCGTGCCAATTTGTGCTTGGATCTAGATAGGACCCAGTGAGTCTAGTAACAACGTTTTAGAGAAGATCCGACAACACTAGGACACTGGGACTGAAAGCTTCACATGGCCTTATAATTGTACAGGTTATATATTGTCACTCTAAGCATGTTTTTTCTATAGTTTCCTGAGCCTCTGCTGTCACTGTGTGATGCTTCTGATGTTGAGGTGATGGTTTGTGATTGCAGCAGATTAGGATAAATCTTCAAGCTCTGGGATGCACTATCCAGACGTCTATGCATTTGTATGTTAACAAATCCCAACTGCACGGCCAGACTTTAGACAGTGAGAGCCATGTGCAGTACGGAAAGGAAGCTGCAATCCCAGAAGCCCATGGATATTGGTGGAAGGTTAGAATTCTATAAGCCAATAAACGGTTAAAGAAATTTGACATTTCGGGTGTTTTTGGGTTTTTTTAACTTGCAATTTGTAATTTAAAATTAATAAACTGCAACTATACTTATCCAGTAGCCCACATTGTGTAATTGAAATTAATAGTTGGAAAGACTAAATTACTATACCTTTTCTTTACTTATCCATGTCACATGATCTATTTCCTTAATTACCTGCTTAGTGATACTGTGAGCAGTGGTCCCTATAGGGCTGATTCAGAGTTAAAACCATTGTGCAATGCTGGGGAGGCAAATTTAAAAAGTTATGGCAAAATGTGAGTTGTGTGTGTGTGGGGGGGGGGTTGCTTTAGTTTGGCTGTAAACTGCAGGTTAAAAATAATGTGCAGCAGTTGTGTGCTATATATACATTATCAGTTAGTGTTTTTCTGGACAAGAAAAAAATATATATATTTTGCACCCTTTCCTTTTGCTCCTGACTTTGAATTAGTCCCTCTGTGTCTTCATTACATTTTATTTTGGGGATTTGGGGTATTTTCCAAATAATATAATGTATGTTTATTTATAATGTTCATTTGTATACAGGTTTACATTGTACTTCCTGCACATTTTATGACTGTTACACTTTCTTAAATGTATTTATTTATTTTTCAGATAAGTTTTGGTATTGTCGACTTTCGCCTAATCATAAAGTGTTACATTATGGAGACGTAGAAGAGAGCACTCAAGGAGAGATACCACATGATAATTTGCAAGACAAATGTAAGCTTATTTCATTATCTCTATTGTATTTCAGACTAAGAATAGTCTTTTAGCCAGAAGTAATGTTTGTAGTATGAAACAAATTTTTTGTCTCATACATATGAAGCAGCTGTTATTATTTGCAGAAAACGCCAATACAAAAGTAATATTCACTGTTAAACAGTCATGCCCTTATATTAAGGTCGACTCTAGTAAACAATATTTTCCAACATTGACTTTCTGTTGGAGGCGGCATGGTCTTTGAGGGTCTTTATCTCAGAGAGTATTTTACACATTAAGATGAAAATGTCACCTCTATGTACTGAATCATCTGTTGGTGCCACATGCCGCCTCATTTTTTTTTTGCTAGAAAGATAATGTTCCAAGGGAGTGCCTTTGGAGGTAAGGTTTGTGAGAAAATGACAGGGTTTTTTTGTTTTTTTTTTACAATTTAGGAAAAAATGCCCCATTATAAAGCTAGAAATATAATAGTGGTGCATGTGTCCACTGAGCCCTGGGTGTACTCAGGTTTCACATGAGAATTGCAAGATGGCTGACTTCTCTCACAGAATTTCCTCTGTGTTCTGTCAGGGAAATCAGCCATGTTACCTCCTCTTGGTGGGATGAGGGATGTATTGTGGTTTAAGGGGTGCACAATGTAGTTTGTTATTACTCTAATAATAAAGGTTTAAAATCTTTTGAAGGGCTGTAGCAGGCTCCATGTTGAATGTCCCACCCCCTGTGATGTCACATCATTTATCACTGCACTGAGCAGGGGGGGGGGAGATTTGAATGCTATTAATGAAATAAGTCCCAGAGTGAGATGTAAGGGTGTGTGTGACACAAATTCAGAGACCTTTGAAACTTTACCATTTAAACTTCAAAAAGCAATGAGATTATGACATTAAAGCTGGAGCCTTAATGAGCGTGCTCCTTAAACAATACAGATATGAAATCTGCATAACATCCTATCATGCAGTGGCATCAGAACTGGTGGAGTAGCTAGTTTGTGTGTTTGATTACCAGGGATTATAGACCGCCCTGGTCCAGAATTTTACGGTATTTGGCTAGGATCCAGAACCCCGCAAACTTTACATGTGTGCGGAGGTCCGTATGTACGTGTCTAGATTCCTACCTTAAGATTTTTATGACTAGGTCTGCAGCCGTACAGCTGCAGACCTAGTCGTAACGGGACTCCCCTGCCCCTGACCCCTAATTTACATGGCTATCCCCACTTGTATGGCAGGGATACGACCATCGTAAATCAGGGGCCTGCCCCTTGTGCGTACTTACTATCGTACGTAACTTAGTACACATGCGCAGATGTTCTGAGACGGGACTATTGCAGATAACTTGCGTTAAGTCCCCTGTCATACCTAAGTCTGGATCTGGGCCTTTGTCTGTATTCCTTAAGGAACACATCAACACATTAAGGCTCCAGTCTTTATGTCATAATTTCATTGCTGTGGACTTACAATGGTAAAGTTTGAAAGGTCTGATTAAGGTAGGAAACCTTATTCAGACATGTTAAACCACAAGGTTGTTTTTTTTTTTGGTCTGTGGAATATATAGTATATGTGTGTTCTTGCAAATTAGTCCAATGTAGACCCAATCATTTGTGGAAGTATGGACAGTATCCTTCATATCTTTTGCAACAGTTGCAGAGCATATATAACTTCAGACTGATGACGATGAGCCAAAAATTATGATTATTCTTTGACAAAGTGAATGTCCGCACTATATAGTAATATATAATTAAATAATATTCAAATACTATTTCAAAAGAAAATATTTTTCTTTCAATTTCTTGATATTAGAAGGGGGAAAAAAAAACATAGAGCCATATTCACAGATCCATTTTTGTTGATTTATGTGCTTATTTTTAGGATCGGATGAACTGCGCATATGTAGTAACTTTTTCAACGCAAATTGCGTAGTATTTACGCACGAAGTCCATTAGACACGTACTTGTGAATCGCATTTAGTGACATACGTGTGGAGGGGCAAGGTTGAATTCCGTACATGAGAGTGAGAGTGGGCGGGGGGAGGCATTTAAATGGGCATTTGAGGCGGTTAGATAGATATGCACGTACATACCTTAACATACGCCCGTAACTACACAAGTACAGATAAGGGTGCCCTATGGTGGCATAAATCACCGACAACATGGCTGTGTGAGGGGAGTGTCATGGGTATTACCTTGCTACGGGCGTGCGTATAATTGCGTACCTTTAAAAAATGGATCTGTAAATACGGCCCCTAGTCTTTACATTACATGTGACTTGTATTAGGGGGTCTTGTAGCACTTTAAAATATATGTTGGGTATATTAGGGGTCTAGGAAGGACAAATCTTATATGTGGAATATATTATTGTCTGGGAATATTGCACTATATGGTCTATATGTTATTGTATGCACACACATTAACATTATATAGTTTGTCATCTCCAGCTCCCTAAGATATTACATTAACTAACACTAACTATAATCTGACCATACCTTCCATTATTTTATTCCATCTTCCGATACTGGGCCAGATTCACAACCCTGTAATTTCCCGATACTAGCTACTACGCATGCAGATTGTGTAAAAGAGTTAGTACGCATGCAGATTGTGTAAAATAGTTACTACGCATGCAGATTGTGTAAATTAGTTACTACGCATGCAGATTGTGTAAAAAAAAGTTACTACACATGCAGATTGTGTAAAATAGTTACTACGCATGCAGATTGTGTAAATTAGTTACTATACATGCAGATTGTGTAAATTAGTTACTACACATGCAGATTGTGTAAAATAGTTACCACGCATGCAGATTGTGTAAAATATGCATGCAGATTGTGTAAAATGGTTACGACGCATGCAGATTGTGTAAAATAGTTAGTACGCATGCAGATTGTGTAAAAGAGTACGCATGCAGATTGTGTAAATTAGTTACTACGCATGCAGATTGTGTAAATTAGTTACTACGCATGCAGATTGTGTAAAATGGTTACGACGCATGCAGATTGTGTAAAATAGCTACTATGCATGCAGATTGTGTAAAATAGTTACTACGCATGCAGATTGTGTAAAATAGCTACTATACATGCAGATTGTGTAAAATAGTTACTACGCATGCAGATTGTGTAAATTAGTTATGATGCATGCAGATTGTGTAAAATAGTGACTACGCATGCAGATTGTGTAAAATAGTTACCACACATGCAGATTGTGTAAAATAGTTACCATGCATGCAGATTGTGTAAAATAGTTACCACGCATGCAGATTGTGTAAAATAGTTACCACGCATGCAGATTGTGTAAAATAGTTGCTACGCATGCAAATTGTGTAAAATAGTTACTATGCATGCAGATTGTATAAATTAGTTACTACGCATGCAGATTGTGTAAAATAGTTACCACGCATGTGTAGTAGCTAGTATCGGGAAATTAAGGACCTATGTGGATCAAGTACAGGGTTGTGAATCCGGTCCAGTATCTTATTTCTTCTATCTTTCCAAATTGTTGTAGGGGGGTATTGAGAGCCTAACATTATGCTTCAAAAATGTGTTGCTATTTTTTTCCAGCAATTTAATATTCATATATTTTGGCCTATTCTGTGTGTGTGTGTGTGTGTGTGTGTGTGTGTGTGTGTGTGTGTGTGTGTGTGTGTATGTATGTATGTCTGTGTTAGGGAACTTAGTAAGTAGCTCCAGTGGGGCAGGGACTAATGTGAATGTGACATATTCTCTGTAAAGCGCTAAGTAATCTGATAATCTATAGAAAAACCTGTTAATAAATAAAAAGCAAAACATCACATAACATTACTATAAGACATCAAAATACATACAGAGCATATTGTAATGCTTGACCGCTCTGTGAACTTATTCAGAAGACTGCATTTGCAGACAGTTTGCCTCAGGATTACATGAAAATATCCATTCTTTGCATCGGGTTTTCTTTCAAGAGCAGAATACGTTTTTTTGGGTTTTTTGGGTTTTTTTTTTAAGCCTACCTCTGGATCAGATTTATTGTGTAATTAGGTGAACATACTAATTACAATTACATTAAAGTTGAATCTTCTTTCACAAAATGAAATGACTTTTACCTGATCATTACTTACTAAATTATTAGTATAATATAACTAATACAATAAAATAACTGAAATCACTACGTACACTGTGTTCATCTTATTTATTTCACACTTTGAGGGTGTGATTACAGGTTTCAATAAATCTGCCAACCCCTGGTATCACAACTCACCCATGTTATCCTATTTCTATGCACTATGCTCATGCATTCGCATACTGTGTAAAGCTGGCTACACACTACACCATTTTTACCTGATTAGCACACAGATCACATGAAAATAAGTGAAATATCCTATTAGTGTGTATGCAATCATACACTTTCATTTCAAAGTACACTGAATTGCAGGGTTGGAAAAATGGGGGTGGGATTGCGCTGTTTGTTTGGCTTGTAATATTCTGCCACTAAAAGTACTACCTGGGTATCCCTTCACCTGAATAATTGTAAAATAGAAAGTATAAATAGTACCTTAGGTGCTTCTTAGTAAAAACCTCAATTTTTTTGCCCACAGAATATGCTATAAATATGTTATAAAGGGATATATATATATAAGTTTTACAGTGAAATGATAATGCACAAGATCTTGTGCATTATTATCATTTCCCTGTAAAAGTTATATATATCCTTTTATAACATATTCTGTGGGCAGTAAAATTTCGATTTTTACTAAGAAGTGCCCAAGGTACTATTTATACTTTCTATGGTTCTAAATCACTGTCCAACTATTCTGCATTTCCTGGAATTTGTGGGTGCGTATAATCAAAAAGGGTTATGGGATATTAAAATCCCAGATCTTGCCGGTAAATCATGACCGTGTGTATGAATGAATTGAAATGCTGATTGGGACTTAATAGTAAAATTGTTTAAATATATAATAATCTGAAAGTTTATGCAGTGCGTGCTCAACTTAACACACGGACGGCTCTTCTTGCCCATATATTAATAAAATAATGCCGCTGTCATAAATCATCTATTTATGTATTGTACAGAATAAAGTGCTACCTGCTTCAAATAAAAGACAAATACATTTGCTGGAGATTCTTTGTTTTTTTTTACTGAAATATAGCCTGCAATTATATGAGTAATGAATACAATGTCTTGCAATGAGCTTATATTTCACAGTATAGGTGTATAAGATTATCCTGTACGTAACTGTTATGTATTATGGCTGCATAGTAGTATGAATTGTATTATAAATGGTAAAAGATGCAGCGTCAAGTGTTTCTGAAGTTAATGATGCACCTGTAGTACAGATAATTGGTGGTCATGCATTTGCTTAGCAGTAAATCATTCGTCCATATAGTTAATGTGATAAATACTTTCAATTTAATGCTTCAGTGGTTGTTTATATGATTAAACCAAGATTTCTATGTCTAACTGACAGCATAAATCCACAAACCACAGTCTGCTCTATCAATAGCTATGCACAAACCAATCTCAGAAGCAGACTTTATGTCACAAAACCTGGCTGATTAATTTCACGCTGAATAAGGAAGGGAAAAAAGTCAGTCATTGTGAATGGGACTATAATATATTCAACATAATGGTTGGCTGATGCTATTTTCTACAACAATGCCTCTATTTAATTGCTCTCGTGAAATTGCACTGGTGCATGTAGAGGTAAATAAATGGAGGAAAGGCTCATTAATATGTTCATGGAGGGTGGCATGATCTGATTTTTGGATGAATGCAGAAAATTCTGTAATAGTTGAAGTTTGTGTACAAGGCATTTCATTTCATAGGAATGTTTTTTTATTGTCTAGTTTATAAATGAGTCCTGTAACACATTGATTTTGGAAATAGAGTTATGATATTGAGTTAAGTCCATAAAATTTGAGTAATGTGTCCTCATTTATTGATGATGTTTAATTCATAAATATTCAGTGATGAATTATAATTATTGGTCGGAAGGGGTGTTTGTCATTTCACTGGTCGGTAGCCATCAAACGTAATGGACCAGATCCAGGATTAGGCAATTGGTCATCTTCTGCATGCAAGGTGTAGAAATCAAATACATTTTACCAGCGGGCATGTGCACAGAACTCATTTTTATTATGTATCTGGGTCCTCAGGAATAGTGTGGAAGTCATTGCATCGGTGGGGCAGGACGGGATGGACTGGCTGGGTACTCACTGGAGAGGATGCATAATACAGTCGCCAGCTGAATGGGTGCTGTGTCATTGTTCAACCAGCCCTGAAAATAAAAAATTGGCATTGGGAACAAGAACCTATTTCTCTATTCCTAATAGTTTGAGGCTGCAGCGGGCTAACACTAGGGTTAAGGGTAAGATTTAGAGTTAGGCTGCAGAGCATGGAGGGTTAGGCTGCAGCGCATGGAGGGTTTGGGCTGAAGAAGGGGAAAGTTAGGGTTAGGCTGGGGGAAATGGAAGGTTTACGCATAGTGTTAAGTAAAATGATGGTTTGATGGTTGACGCTGCATCTGCAGGAGTCGCATTACCCCCGCTATCTGAAATGCAGACTGTCGGCAGTATGCATTCAGATATCGAAATTAAGACCACCGTATCAGTGAACCCCACTCATACTGAAGGGTTAACAGGTGATTATCAGATCACATGATAATCGTCAGATAGTTCAGACATCTGATGTGATTTGATTTTTGGGAGCTCATAATTTTTGCTATCAGCGATGGCTGATATCCAGAGAAATGTTAAGTGTGTACTGACATATTTCTGCTTAGTGCCACCTTTGTGGGCATGCAGTAAAGATAATGAAAATAGACACCTCTGTGTGTGGGGGCTAGAATCATTACTGCTGTTTTAACAAATGTCACATCAGAAGTAAAACCTTCAGTGTGTATCCAACTTAAAGCCTGGGTTAAGCCATTATGTATCAGCATCATTTTTGGTAAGGACAGTACTGTTATGTTAAGGTAGGGTCACCCGTTCAGAGGTCTGTGTGTGCAGGGGGAGTGGACTCCCCTCATACACAAAGAAAGCTGCATTCCCAGGGTATCCGACTTCAGATCTCTGGGCCAGGTCCAGACTGACGTTCACTTTAAGTACGATCTCATAGCATATTTACGCAATCGTAAATATTATGCACTCCCCTCGGACGCACATAATTTACTTGATTTACAAGTACCAAACCCTACCTTAACTTTTCCTTGCGTTAGTACGCTCGTACGTAATGGATTGACGCATGTAACTGCCTAACCCGGCCCATAGTGTATAATTTAAATGCCTCCCTCCACCTACAATGCGTATTTCTGACTGTCGTAGGGATGACCCGCCCCTTCGTACATAGTTACGTGGAAGGTACGTACGATCAGAGTTACAACGCCTAACATCTGCCGTGCGCATGCACAGTACATACAAATAGTCGAAATTATGCATGCAGCAAGCGTAAATACACTCTCGTACTAAACTCTGGATCTGGCCTTCTGAAACTGTGGTGATCATACCTACTATTGTTTTGTAATAAACACAAGCAATTTGTATTCTGTTATAAAATACTGATGAGTCTCTTGTATTGCATTAACTGTACATTGTTTTTGGGTTTTTTATTTCCATTGCCATGTGAAAAGGATCCCTGGTTTTGCATTTAATCGTTGTTCATTTAAAACATGCCAAGGCTTATACGGATAAGAAGCAAAGATTTTCAATACATTTCTAGTCTTGGGACTTGGCATCTGTTATAAGCATAAATATAGATCCCTGTGAATGTAAAATTAATCCTGTTGTTTTTGGTGATTGAAGCTGCGGATTGAATCATAAAATCTCTAGAATAATAAATGGAGGAATGTAGAATTTACAATTATATCTCCTGCGGCAATGCAAATCTGTGTCATTGTTCTTTTGGGATTAGTGGTAACATTTTGAAAAGGGTTTATCGGTAATTAATTCATTTATCAAAAAGATTTAAATACATTCTGGTGTAGTACTTGCTTTTTATACAGCAGAGTAGGCAGCACTGTAATGCTAGAACATTTAGCCCTTACTGCAGTATTGCATGTCTAGAAGGGGCTAGAGGAGCATTGCAGTCCCCAGCCAAATGGTGTTTTTTTCAAGACCTAGCTGTGTAGCGACTTTGAAGGTTTCTTTGTTATTGGGATCTGTGCCCTACTTAGTTATACTAATATACTAAGTGTTAGTATACTCTGCAATGCACTACAATTAATCTAGTATGCCAGTAAAACTTTCCAGGTGAACTCTCAGATGATCAAGGG
Source organism: Limnodynastes dumerilii (assembly GCA_011038615.1). Taxonomy (NCBI): domain Eukaryota; kingdom Metazoa; phylum Chordata; class Amphibia; order Anura; family Limnodynastidae; genus Limnodynastes; species Limnodynastes dumerilii. The sequence continues at coordinate 41,515 of WWET01001386.1, read as the reverse complement.
GCTGGTAGAGGTTAATAGTATAATGCACATGGTCCTGTCACTACACAGGAAGCTTTATCTTTTCCCTATTTGGAGCCTTAAAAATATGTTGGCAAGTATGTGATGTGATTAAGTGATTTAGTTTGGTGTTTGGTGTTGACATTTCCATCTTCTATTTTAACATTATATATTCCAACAGTTTTAGAATTCATAAAACTTTAAGTGCTTCTATTTATTTTTTATTTAGTTATTTTTGTTGGTTTTGCAGTAACGTGAAACATGTCATTGCACTGACATGCAGTGATCCTAACTACCTGTAGACCAATAGTTGTCCTCCTTCAATTTAGTTCACTGCCACCTTGCCAGTTAAACAGTATAAAAAAATATCTTTGTTGATTTTCCTGTAGGCAATATTACTTGGACTATTAACTTTGTTTGACACACTTTTTTTTATGAATATTTTCTTAAGGTCTTAAGTTCAAATAAAATACAAATAAAAGAAACAAAGGAAATAAAATGAAAAACTTTGTGTGTTACTGAATAACCCTGGTTCCATTTATGTCCAATTACCAGCTCAGATAGAACCTCAGTTAACCTAAGTTAAAACATCTTCATAGTCCCTTGTTACTCTATATGCCAAAAGGGACTATGGGCTGGATTTCAGGGGGAGTCAAGTTAATTGTATTCTTTGCATGCAGGGATATGTCTTTGAATTACTTACTGTACACAGATACTGACCAGCTTTACTATTACACTGTTATTTAGACTTGGGATATGAAACATCACCTCTCAGCTCTAATACTGTTTGCAACAGATGAAATATGACTCCCCTACAATTAACATGGTTTAGCCCAGGAGTAACTAAGTTCAAGTACTTAACTAGGTCTGGATCCAGCCCTATATGTGCAGAGACAGACTCATGCTCACTCCCATAGCTCTTCTTTGTTAGAAAGACAGTATGCTGTGATGTAGCAGGAAATTTGCTGGAAGTGTTCATGTGTCATGACTGTGTATCTGTGTTTCTTAATTACTCCAGGGTCTTTGGTAAATAATTTTATACTGTTGTGACAATATGTACACACCTTTCTTTTCCATGCAGTGCCAGTGGCAGACATTAAAGCAATACTGACTGGGAAGGACTGTCCTCACATGAAGGAGAAAGGTGCACATAAACAAAATAAGGTGAGCACATTGGCTATGGGGCTTTATAAGCTGCTTTCTCCAACCTCATAGCTTTGCAGATCTTCCCAGTGTCACAATTTAAGTCACTTGTCGGACATCAAAGCATATCTAAGTCCTCACAGTATGATTACTATGCTGTCGATTCTTGATGTGTAAGAATATATGCTACTAAGGGAATACATATTTTTCTATCTGTTTTTACCCAACTTCTTTGTATACAAATGTGGAACAAATGTAGGTAAACAATACATGACAGCAATTTGACTATTTTCTTTTCATTTTTGGCAAGGAATAATAATGGTGGCAGTAACAACTGTTGCCATAACAGATGGAGACACAAAAGTAAAACTTTCCATATGGGGACAAAGATATAAATGTGATTAATAGTTTAACCTTTGCTTCCTCATTAATATTGCATATTACCATAGCCACCAGCACTATTGTGTGCATTATAGTGTGTTAATAAGGTAGGAGTCTTTCATGGCATTACATCTACAGGACTAGTAGCTGCATTGCCTTAGAGATTGGCAACAGGAGACCCTATTCATTAATGTATCCTGCTTTTTAGATAATTTTTTTTAGATTTCCTTGGTTTCTGAGGATGCTTTGACAGATACATGTGAATAACAAGTGATTCCCCCAAGGTGAAATGTTGAATTATAGATTATTCCTCTTTCCGGTGTCTTGAGACACTTCACTGATTAACTATGCTGGATGTCACTTTATATATTGCAGAGGTAATTGTGTTATTATTAGATATATATATAGAATTGATTAGATAGTATAGAATTGAGTCCCAGTGATGCAGTATAGAATCCCATTCTATCTGCTCCTTATTTCCTTTTTTTCACTTGCCTTGCTGGGGTTTTGCTATTAGTACATCAATTGCTTAGCTTTTACATATTTTATCAGACCCATGTTCCCCCCTCTTGTGTATTTACATTGTTATTTTATCATCGCTGGGAGTCACCGCCGCAAAATTTCTTATTTTGAAGTAGAGACAGCAGAAAGATTATTTTCAGTTGTCTCTAATTCAAAAATAGCTTTATATTCAAATATTTTTTTAAGAATGGGTAAGTATGGCGATCAGCATACTTTCCCATTCATTCTTCAGCAACGCCCACCACACCGACTGTTTACAGCTGGCTGGAGGAAAACGGGCCATTCCACACCCCATTATCGTGTGTGTGTCTATATATATATATAT
>WWET01001386.1:6754-30049 GCA_011038615.1 Limnodynastes dumerilii | reverse complement strand
CCCCTCGTTTACAGTGATGCTTTCTGTCTTTGGGATGTGTACTTAACTGTGTGTTGGTTGCATTTGTAACATTGTCTTTCACTTGTTTGCAGAGGAAAAATATTGTGAAATAAACAATACCTTTTATCACAGCATAAAATAGCTGGATTTGTTTTACCTGTCAGGAAGAGCAGGACAATGTGTACATGTGACAATGATAAATTCTTACCATATACTTTATTTGTACGCATCTTATGTCATAACTATTATACCAGAAATGTAAAGGATTTAAACTAAGTAGTAACCAAATAATATAAAACTGACCATGAATCTCAAGTTGAAATAGTGACATATCAATAATTATCAGAGGTAAGTAACAGATTTTAAGCCATTTTGCTATGGATGAGTCATTTTCTTTTTTAAATGTTTATATACTCTGATGATGGATGGCATTTGTACAAGGTGCTGTCATATGATAATGACACTTCTTGCCAATGAGTAAATGAGGATGTCCTTTCCACTGCCTACCTCTTTTAGGTATTGTAATGGAGGTCCAATTATCCAAATAAAGCTTCTTTCTTATTTATATACCTTTTGTATCATCTGACACTTGGATGACACTGTCAACCATGTAAGAAGGAGATTTCATAAACTATGTGCCTGATTTGTCTTTATGAGGTCGCTGGTTGTCTAATATTCAATAACTTACCCTAGATGATTCTCTTGTGGTCACTGGAACTATATCTAATTAGAAACAATGGAAAGAAAATGTCCCAGCAACACTGCTATAAACCAGTAACTAACTATAGCATCCTATATGTAAAATAAAATGCAGACACATGCAAATATATGATAAACCACCAGCCACTTTCAGTGCTTTTCTGCTGTGGTGGTACTAACTCTAAACAGTAACAGTGAGGGCTCTTTTACTGGATCATATTTAATGTGTTAAATTGAGAGTTAACAAAATCCACCCGTGAGCTGCTAATAGCAGAGACATGCTTCCAAAAAATGGTGTTTACACAAGTTAATTTATAGGTTAATATAGACAGGTACATGAAAGGCAGGGGTAATCTGATATATTTAATTATTAAACTTAATTTCTTTCAGATAACTGTTGTAAAAAGAAGCAAATAACAAAAAAGAATGCTTTAAGTGAAAATGTCATTTTAACAGAATAATCATAGAACATAGAAACATAGAAAGTGATGGCAGATAAGAGCCATATAGCCCATCCAGTCTGCCCAGTTGTTTATTTAAAACTATACTGACCCTAGACCCTATTTACCCTCAATTTAGTTTAGGATTTAGGATATCCTTATATTTATCGCAAGCATGTTTAAACTGTTCTAGTGTGTTGGCCTCAACCACCTCAGATGAGAGGCTATTCCTCTTATCTATCTTCCTTTCAGTGAAGTAATTTTTCCACACATTTCCTCTGAATCTACCACCCTCCAATGTAATAGAACACCCTCCTCATGTTCTATTACACCTCTTTCTTTGAAAAATGCCACCCTCCTGTAGGCAGTCACAACCCTTGATATATTTGTAGGCTGCTATCATATCCCCCCTCTCCTTTCTCTTCTCCAAGCTATACATGTTTAGTTCCTCTAGTCTTTCTTGGTATGTTTTGTGACACAGGCCTTGGACCATTTTAGTTGCTTTTTTTTGCAGTCTCTAATGTATTTATGTCTTTCTGGAGATATAGCCTCCAGAACTGAACACAGTATTCTAGGTGAGGTCGTACCAACGATCTATAAAGGGGCATCACTACTTCTCTCTTTCTGCTACTAATTCCTCTCCCTATGCAACCAAGCATCTGACTTGCCTTTCTCATTGCTTTGTTACATGGCTACCTTTCCTTCAAGTTACTGGAAATAATGACTCCTAGATCCCTTTCCTCCTCAGTAGTTTCTAATGTAGTGCCATTAAGCATATATTGAGCTTTTGGGTTTTTGTGCCCCAAGTGCATGATTTTGTGTTTTTTGGCATTAAACTGCAGTTGCCAAACTCTTGACCATTCCTCTAGTCTACCTAGATCATCCCTCATTTTCTGTACCCCTCCTGGCATGTCCACCCTGTTACATATCTTTGTGTCATCTGCAAAAAGGCATATTTTCCCCTCGATACCACAGGAAATATCACCTATAACGATATTAAATAGCACTGGTCCAAGTACAGAACCCTGGGGTACTCCACTGGTTATCTTACCATCCCCAGAAGGGATTCTATTTACTACAACCCTCTGCTGTCTATCCAGTAACCAAGATCGTATCCATGCAACTATCTTTAATTCCAAACCCAAAGTTTCCAGCTTATTTAACAGTCTGTAATGTGGCGCAGTCATGCCCCTAATTACAGGCAGCATCTACACCGAGCAGTGTAATACTGGTATACAGATGATGTGTGGTTTCATATGGGCATCACTTTCACATTTTGTTTTGGAAAATTTTAATATGCTTCATGGTCAAAAAGTGCCACCTTCAACAGTGTCATCATGCGACTCTCATTGCTAATAATAAATCATTGATTTATTATCAGGTGTAGGTCCCCGGAAAGATCAGCCCTATATCAATAGGGCTGTTTTCTCCAAGCTAGTTTGAAACTGGCTGAGATTTTGATTGCTTATGCCTCGATGAGGCATAGTAATGGATCCACAGAGCACCGAACACAGTGCTCCAAAGGGTAAGTGTTAAAACAGCCCCAACCCTTCCCCTAATTCAAACCCTAGCCCTCCCCTTCCAATTACCCTAACCCTAACCCTTCCTTTCCCGCAGCCTGACACTAACCCTCCCTCTCTCGCAGCCTAACCCTCCCCCTCCCTCCCCTGCAGCCTGACCCTAACCCTCCCTCCCCTGCAGCCTGACCCTAACCCTCCCTCCACTGCAGCCTGACCCTAACCCTCCATCTCCCACAGCCTAACCCAAACACTCCATCTCCCGCAGCCTGACCCTAACCCTCCCTTCCCTGCAGCCTGACCCCAACTTTCCATCTCCCGCAGCCTGACCCTAACGTTCCCTTCCCCGCAGCCTGACCCTAACCCTGGAGAGAATACTCAACCTTTCCCTTGGTCCAGATACTGTTGTAGTGGCGGCGGTGGTGTTTCCGAAAAGGAATGGATGAGTATGCGATCAGCATACTCACCCATTCTGAAAAAAGAATTCTGAAATGGAGGGGTATTCGAAATAGGGACATCTGAAAAGGAACTTTTGGATGTCCCTATTTTGGAAATCCCTCATTCTATGCGGGGACTGCAACTGTTTATTATCATAGAGGCTTATGGTCTGTGAATTGTGGTGATATCCTCCAATCATTGTACTTTCCCTCTACAGCATTTGAGTGACATGTCCCGCTTGGTCACAAGGCCATATTGTTAGGTAATGAAAGGTTTCATTTTCAATCACCTATTTTAAGGTGACATGAGATAATATAGATTGTAGACTATATCTTAAGCAGCTGCTGGGAAAACTATAGAGCAGAACACAGTTGGTAGTCTTATTTAATTATAAAGGAGTTTTGAAGCAATGATAAAGCAAAGAAATAATAATTCAGAGTTATATTTCACAGTCCACAGCTGGTATAATCTCCATAATAAAACCCAAAAGACTAGTTCTATGTACAAGATATAATTTCATATATAGTAGGAAAGAAACACCTCATTTAGTGTTGCTTGATTGCAACTATTATTGCCCCTAATCACAAGGCCACATTGGCTCAAGGTTACTGCTGAAAGCTTAACGATAAATAGATTATCCACTCACATTTACTTCACAGCAGTCTAAGGGACTGATCCGCTAAAATGCGGATCCACTGAAACGTACTATTCAGAGGTGCGTGTTTCTATAGAAACAGGTACCCCTGAATTGGCCGTAGTAAAAACGGCCTAGAAAAAAAGTCGTAATTGCTCCAAACGCAGGCATTTTTTTGTTTGCAAGAAATAATAATAAAAAAAAAAAACTAAACATCGTAAGCGACTACATGTTTCTTTATTCCAAGGCATCCCCCCCCCTGGATTAAAAGCTTGCATGACCAGCAGAGCAGGTAAGTATTTTTTTTATTTCTCACTGTAAAGTTAGCAATTTTTTAAAACAATTTTAGTGCCACTACACTTTTTTATTTTTATTTTATTATGGGGAAATTTAGATGGCGCTGCGTGTCATGGCTGGCATGTTCTTCTCCAAGTTCCAGCTTGCCCTAGCATCCATGGGCATGCAGGCGCATGTGGTTGTACAAACATCTGCATTATTTATTTATTTTGATATATTCTAGCGGCTGTGGGAGGGCGGAGAGAGGGGGTTTATGTATGTAAAATGTTTTATTTTTTTTACTGTTTTTTCTTAGGTCTTTTTTTTAAATTAACTTTTTTATGCAGCTCCGATAAGCTGCTCCTTACGCTTACACCATCCCTCAGATGGTGTAAGCGTAAGGCTGTTGAGCAGCCACCGGACAGTGCTGCACAGAGTATTTAAATGAGAAAAACGCCCAGTTCCATAGGCACAGGGCAATCGGATGCAGACACAGACAGATGGGAACACTTGTGCCCATTTTTCTGTGTGCGCTCCCGATCTGAGCATGCGCAGTGCTCATTTTTGCAGCGCTTCCGTCTAAAATATATACGGAAGCACTGCTCTGGATTAGCCCCTAAGTGTGATTGACACTACAGAATATTGTATAATAGCTAAATGTGTGGTTGGCCACAAAGGGCTTGTAGGTTGGCACATTATAGCATGATCAATGTAATCAAACCTTACCAGCAAAAATTGACCTTTTATGTTTATACCTTTCTTGGGACACTGCAATCTGGGTGTTACATTTTTAGAGCATTTTCTCACAGGGGTAATATCTAGGCATGGCACTGGACATGTGTACTGATGTCTGTCTAGTGACATTGGGCCGGATCCAGAACTACATCCGTCTTCCATTCGAAACGATACGCAGATTACGAACAATAGCTACTACGCATTCTATGGAAGACGGACGTAGTTATGGATCCGGCCCATTAAGCTAATCTATTGGGAGTTAAGATAATTATTTGTGTTATTGTGTACTTGCAATTTGCATAATGCAATATTTATTTTAGGGAACATGTGTCTCAAGAGTAATATATGCCTGAGGCATTTAAAGTAAGAAAAAGTATTTGAAAATACTGATAATGATTCAAACACTTTGCACATTTATTAATTTCTTTGGCATTGTTGGTTATTGCTCATTCTTTTCGTTTTAAGGCATCAATGTCAGCTGCAGAGGATGATCTCTGAGTTTTTTTAGCATAACATCTGGTGCTCTTATGCACAGGGCCAGTGCTAGCATGTCTGGCGCCCCCCTACAAAAAATACATTTGTGCCCTACCCCATTATTGCATGATACCCCCTTCCCAAAACTGTCTTGATTCATTATTGCATGCCCCCCTCCCCAAACAGTCTTGATTCATTAGTGCATGATGCCCTCCTCCCCAGAAGGAGAGAAGAAGAAGGTGCTGGGTAGGAGAGGCAGGTCTTGGAGACTAAGTCAGTGTCCTAGACCTGCTTCTCCTCTGCATCACCTCCTCCCTCCCTGTCAGTCTGACAGTGCACACTGTGCAATGCTCTGTCAATCATCCATCTAGGTCTAGGTTCCGGCAGGGGATCGGTGACGGAGCTTCCTTTCTCCGTCACCCTTAAACATTTTACACCCGGTGCCATTCCGCACCCCCATTGTGACAACACTGCAGCGGGGGATAGGCGGAGGGGAGCGCCCTCTGGCTTCGCACCCCCCTTCCTCGCTTACCCCACTTACTGTGTTCCGCCGGCCCTGCTTATGCATCCACCGTTTTAATTTAGGGAGACACGCAACTTACTTGCTTAAGTCCCCTAACCTTATTAAATCTGGATCCGGCCCTCTGTGTCTGACCTGTGTGCATGCTGTGGGTTTTTGTCTTGCCCATGCCCAATGCGTACACAAAGGTGTATGATGATGAGTTTTACATATATTACAAAAACTTACAGATTTTGTTGTGCACATATTAGGTGCGGAAAATACGCAATATTACGCAATATTTCTAAACTTGCACCTGGCTGACCATTGTGCAAGTATGTATGAACACATTATATTTGTTGGATTGCTTTTACAAAAATGTCCGCATAGCTCATCATTGTGATTATCACAAGTCAAGTTAAGTCAAAAAACATTAGTCTCCAGTCACATGATAATGCCCTCAATTCGCAGGAATATATTATTACAAAAGAAATCCTCAACAGTTCAATGGAGCCTAGAACTTCACCCTTCGTGCTAATACTTTTATTTAGCCCCTCCCTCTAATAGAAGCATCCTTCCCAGAATGATCAAACTGAAAACTGATTTCCACTAAAATGACTTTGATTTTGACAATTTGTTTAGATTTGAGCTAGCTTAACATAAGCACACTCTCTTTATACATCTTTTCTCTTAATGAACAATTAAATAGCAAAGTGTACAAACTTTTACTACTATGAGTAAACAAAGTATTTCCAGAGCTGCACTGTGATCATTTGGATTATCGGAATATCCACACCTTGTTTTTTCACCACCTATATCAGAGCTGGCATCATAAACAGGGAATAGATTAAGAAAATTAATTGATACCTCAAACCATTATTAAGTGAGGCTTTAACCCCGACAAGCTTTAAGGGCTAGCAGAGCATAGGCGTATCTATAATGGGTGCAGGGTGTGCAGTGCACACGGCCCCCTGTGCTGGGACTGTCTCTATTCGTGGGTTGGAAAAGGGGGTGGAGCTTACAGCGCAGTTAGACCCCTCCCCTTTAGAGGTCCACGAACCGGGACAGTCCTGTCTTGTACATGGGGGAGGGCCCTTGTACAAATCCTGCACAAGGGCCCCCCTCACTTCTTAAAACGCCCCTGTAGCAGAGCATGCTGATACTTGTAGTTTCACATCTGTAAAGCTGAAAGATGACCAGACTTGCTTTAATGAATGAAAGAATAGCAATGATATTAAAAAAAATTACTAATAGACTAACTCTGAAATAAATAATTCTTTCTTCAAATCAGCTTTAGCATGAAGCAGCATAACCACTTCATGCACAGAGGTGGAAATTATCTGGTCACACTTATTACAAGATGGTGTGAATTATTTTGTAATATTTATAGAGATGAGTACCAGCATTTGTGTGCCACAAATTGCCTATCAGCAGCACATGGAAACATTTCAGTAATAATCTCAGCATATTTCTATGCTAAAGGCATCACTCATGTTCTAATCCATTACACATTTAATCGCTGTTCACTCCATTCTATTTTCTGTAGGACTACACCTTTATATGAAACAATCCACAGGGGTTTTCACTGAAGTCTGATACACCAGAGATATGAGACACTGCATGAACTGAATTCTAATGCCGCATTTCCTCCTGAAGCAGCTCAATAACCTTCTAATGCCAGTCATTTATAATGGCGTAAACCTCTTCTCTCAGCTGAGCGAAAAGAGGAAAGACATCCGACTGCAAGAATGGCATATAGTACAATAAAAAACAAATTGAGATTCTTTAAACCATGATAACATAAAGTATCAATGATAACTAATTTATCCATGCTAATATCACTTACAAGAAGCAATCCCAGCTTTCACATTCATTAACCCATCTAGTAAGTTTATAGCACCAGGAGTTCCTGGTAAATGACTTTACCATAGTGGAAGCTTAAAGCATGTTTGACTTTAACAAGTCATCGTTTTTCAAGAAAGCATCTGTCATATCTAGTGCTAGAAAGGAAAAAACTTTCAGTGTACCATTTCTTTTGAATAGATAATATTATCTGTGGATCTGGTCACATGAACTAATAAGCGTTAATTAAGTTCCCCAAATAGCACAACACTACCGTCCAGGAACACAGTAACCCATTGGGATATATTTACTAAGGTCGATTTTGCTCAAAGAGCCTAAACTCACGGAATTTTGCTTTAGCAAAATCGACCAGGCAAACATCGTCGGACAAAAATCGTCCAGATGTTTGCCATATAAAAAATACAATTCACCGAATTCACTAAAGGCGATTTTACTAAATCGCCTTTAGTTTATAATGCAGATAAAATGGCCACCATGTACTGACATCATCATTGTGTGCAACAGTAAAGTCCCCTTTAAATTACATCATTTCTTCCATCCAATAAGAGCTGATTTCCACAATGATTGACAGTTGATATGCAGGGCAGACCCGGAAAATTGATGTGTGATGTGAAAGGTACAGACCCGGGAATTTCCCGGGTTTTTGGTGCTTCAAAATGTGGTATTTTTTTTTACCTGGCATTTCTTTCCCAGAAAAACCCGGCTCTAAAAACCCGGGTTTTTCAGAGGTGGTGATGTGAAAGCAGCATGAGTAAACAAAGTATTTCCAGAGCTGCACTGTGATCATTTGGATTATCGGAATATCCAAACCTTGTTTTTTCACCACCTATTTCAGAGCTGGCATCATGAACAGGGAATAGATGAAGAAAATTAATTGATACCTCAAACCATTATAAGTGAAGCTTTAACCCCGACAAGCTTTAAGAGCTAGCAGAGCATGGGCGTATCTATAATGGGTGCAGGGTGTGCAGTGCACACGACCCCCTGTGCTGGGACTGTCTCTATTCGTGGGTTGGAAAAAGGGGTGGAGCTTACAGCGCAGTTAGACCCCACACCTTTTGAGGTCCATGAACCGGGACAGTCCTGTCTTGTACATGGGGGAGGGCCCTTGTACAAATCCTGCACAAAGGCCCCCCTCACTTCTTAAAATGCCCCAGTAGCAGAGCATGCTGATACTTGTAGTTTCACATCTGTAAAGCTGAAAGATGACCAGACTTGCTTTAATGAATAAAAGAATAGCAATGATATAAAAAAAATGACTAATAGACTAACTCTGAAATAAATAATTCTTCCTTCAAATCAGCTTTAGCATGAAGGAGCATAACCACTTCATGCACAGAGGTGGAAATTATCTGGTCACTCTTATTACAAGATGGTGTGAATTATTTTGTAATATTTATAGAGATGAGTACCGGCATATGTGTGCCACAAATTGCCTATCAGCAGCACATGGAAACATTTCAGTAATAATCTCAGCATATTTCTATGCTAAAGGCATCACTCATGTTCTAATCCATTACACATTTAATCGCTGTTCACTCCATTCTATTTTCTGTAGGACTACACCTTTATATGAAACAATCCACAGGGGTTTTCACTGAAGTCTGATACACCAGAGATATGAGACACTGCATGAACTGAATTCTAATGCCGCATTTCCTCCTGAAGCAGCTCAATAACCTTCTAATGCCAGTCATTTATAATGGCGTAAACCTCTTCTCTCAGCTGAGCGAAAAGAGGAAAGACATCCGACTGCAAGAATGGCATATAGTACAATAAAAAACAAATTGAGATTCTTTAAACCATGATAACATAAAGTATCTATCAGTGATAACTAATTTATCCATGCTAATATCACTTACAAGAAGCAATCCCAGCTTTCACATTCATTAACCCACCTAGTAAGTTTATAGCACCAGGAGTTCCTGGTAAATGACTTTACCATAGTGGAAGCTTAAAGCATGTTTGACTTTAACAAGTCATCGTTTTTCAAGAAAGCATCTGTCATATCTAGTGCTAGAAAGGAAAAAACTTTCAGTGTACCATTTCTTTTGAATAGATAATATTATCTGTGGATCTGGTCACATGAACTAATAAGCGTTAATTAAGTTCCCCAAATAGCACAACACTACCGTCCAGGAACACAGTAACCCATTGGGATATATTTACTAAGGTCGATTTTGCTCAAAGCGCCTAAACTCACGGAATTTTGCTTTAGCAAAATCGACCAGGCAAACATCGTCAGACAAAAATCGTCCAGATGTTTGCCATATAAAAAATACAATTCACCGAATTCACTAAAGGCGATTTTACTAAATCGCCTTTAGTTTGTTGGCAAAGCGCTGAAAATAACGGCTTTCATTGAAAGTGCCCCACACTGTACCAGAAAAACACGTCAATATATTTTGAAAGCAGGGAAGGTGGTTCAAAGAAATAAAGCGCACCTATCCAGAAAAACACGTCAATATATTTGACATGTGTTTTTCTATGTCCCAAAGGCATGCGCAGCATGTTTGGAATGCTTAGCATGGCTGCTCTGATAAAACTACAAGGCTCAGCATTACTGAGCCTTGTATTAATATCAGCGTCAGCATGATAAGCCTTCTAAGCATGCTGCGCTGTAACCGGTGGCAAAATTTTTTTTTTTTTAAAACATACACACTAAACATTTACAGACATGTGTGAATAAAATTAACATCTACAATCTATAATATTGCCCCCTAACATGTAAAATAAATACAGGTGGCCACACTGTTTTTTTAATAAACTTCTTTTAAACTTAAGTGTGTTGCATAAAGAAATACAAATTATTTTTGACTCACCATTTAGCTGTCATCATTCTTGGGAAGAGTTGCTTGTAGTTTTTAATTTATTTGAAGTTAATCTTCTCATGTTGATTGAAGAATCTTGTCCGCTTGCTTGAAGAAGATGTTCCGGTCCTTACTTTTGCTCTTCTGCCTCTTCTGGCACTTGACCCGACAACATGCTCCCTCCTCTTCTTGGGCACCGTTACTAATGACCATTTGGTCAGTAGAGGGCACCCTTTTATAGCAATTATTACGTCATTTATATTAGCGGGCTCTAGTGAGTGCTCTAGTGTTTATGTAGTATCTAGTATAGTTCATATATGTAAAAACCAGTTGAAAGAACCCAGCATAAAATTTGCTGGGGGGCAAAAAAAATATGAAGGGGGCACCAGAGAGATGGGAAGGTGTCAGATGGGGGGAGTGCTGGCAGAGGATTGCACAGAGACAGTGCCAGACACTGTCTGTGCAGTCCTCTGTCAGCGTCTCCTCACCTCCACTGCAGCTCCCTCCCATCTGAGTGGTGCTGTTGTGACCCCAAGGTCACATCAGCAATATTCAGTGAGCAGAGAGCGCGCCACAGATGAGAGGAGAAGAAGCTTCAGCAGGGTCATTTCCCCCACCCAACAAAAAAATAGGTCTGTATGCAGACTACCATATTGCGTAAATGTGGTCTGAAAGATCTATCAATCTATGTAAGGAAAAGACACGTAAAAAAATGTACTATGCAGGAAAAAACGCTAAACACCGGACGTATATGTTATATGTCCGGTAGTCTGCATAGGGCCCGTAGTGTGATGCCACTGATACACCCCTACATAAACAACATTACATTTGTTCTGCAAATGTCCTGGAATGAATGTGCTATATCTTTGCTGGTGCTACTTATCTTTGTAAAAAAAACTTCCAGCTCTGCTCTGATATCATCGTTATAATGGCACAGGGAACAAAATCTACTGCTGCAATAAATATGCCTCTAGTAGGCATAGCGCTTTATCTGTGACAACATTTGCCATATAAAACACAAATAGATTATGACAGATTTCTCCGCAACACGTTGTTAATTTTAAGTTTTAGCACTATGAAATCTAGGAAAAGAAATACCTGTGCAGAATGTCATATCTGAATATTGCAAAGCAAGCATCCAATGGTCTGACAAACACAGTCTCCTAACTGAGGGCTCTGTCCCAGTTCCAGTTGAAGTTGGAAGGTAGGTTCCTTTACTGGAAGAGCAGTGAGGAATGTGTGCAGTGTGGTCCTGCCACTGGTTAATGACCATGGACCTGATTCACACTTAAGAAGAAGCTGAATATCTGTGCGTATTTTTAGGAACGGATAAACTGCGCATGCCCAGAACACAAAGAGATCCAGTTGTTAGGCACAGGAATCCATTACGCACATAGTTCAACTCCGTCCTTAGTGAGATAAGTAAGAAGGGGTGTGCCAGTCCACCTTAAGAAGGGAGTTAAGAAGAGTGGGTCGGGGGGCACTTAAATGGGGCATTAAGGGCGTGGTTTGCTAAGTAAGCACATAATTAAGCAACTTAAGCACAGATATACACATGGAGAGTTAAGGTAGTCCTATGGATGTGGAAGTCAGCTTAAATCCGTAGGAATTGATGGGAGTGTCTTGCCACTTAGGTGCATATTTTTACAAATCCGTCCATACTTATTTAATTCTTATTTGTGAATCCGGTCCCATGTATAGATTGTTGTGATTTTAGATCCCATAAGGATAGAAACATGCCTTGTGCAGGGCCAGTAACATTTATTTCTGATTTTAGATCATTACAAAAACATAGATTGAAAAGCAGGTTAGCGAAATTAACCCAAGACTAGTGCGCACCAAATTAAAACTTATCTTTAATTAATTATGTATTTTAAAAACTGTATATTGATACCAATAAAAATTTAAGAAGCTTTTATATATGAAAAAAATATATAATTGCATTAAAATTGTGAACAACCTTAAAACACTTTTCACACATTTCCAAAAAAATCATCACAGCTATTCCGATATAAGAACAAAATCATGGAAGAAATGATCTCTTGAAAATAAAAAACATATCAAGAAACCCCCTGAGCTGAACAGGTTTTTTTTAGACGTGCGGCTACATCCATGGAATGCTGATGCATGCTTCACTACAAGTCTATTTCAAGATCTTTCATTTTTGGTAGGGTCAGTTAGAAGCTCCCTCGGGACCTTGGGAGGGAAGCACCGCTGTGAGGTAGGTTTATTATCTTGTTATTTATATTTGAGATGTGAGGGAATTTCCTTTACAGTATCTTTCTGATTGCTTCATAGATTTAAAGTGAGGATTTGGCAGGAGGGGTTTCTAAATACCCAACGGACACACACACACACACATACATATATACAATATATATATATATATATATATATATATATACACACACATACATAAATACATACATACACACATACATAAACACACACACACACATATATACACAAACATATACACACACATACATATATATACAGTATAAACACACACACACATATATATATATATATATATATATATATATATGCACACACATACATACATATATATATATATATATATATATATAGTCATACACACACACGCATACACACACACGCATACACACACACGCATACACANAACGCAGTCATAAAAAGTAATCAAAAGTCTCCTGTAAATCCAATGGTGTGAAGAAAAGAACGTTCTTACATAGAGAGCTCAAATGAAGGAGTCCCGACAGCTGTTTCGGTGCTTGAAGCACTGTCCTCAGGGGAGTTCAGAAGGGAATGCTGCAGCACAAAAAACAAGAGTGCCAGGCCATGTCTTGTTTTTTGTGCAAATTCCCCTTGCCTTGTGCACCTGCAATATAAATTACTTTATAAACTGATTTGAAGCAACCTCTATCTTGGATGTGTGTTTTAAACCTGTCTGGGATTGCAGCTGAGAGGGGGTGCGGTCTCAGAGTGGCTGTTTTGGAGACTTGGGGATCTCCATAAGAGGTGAGCCTTAGTTTAGAAAGATATTTGATATGTGACCCACAATTGGGACTCTAAAGTTTAGAGTTAGGACCACCTACAAGAGAAGCCTTGTAAGTGGCGGTTGGCTTATATCACATATCTGCAGATATCTGTAACTAATTCTCTAACTTTTATTTTAACGATAGAAGATCATGATTAGTAACTGAGTAATGGCTAGAGTGCCAGGCCATGTTTGTTTTATATACTAAATGGGAGCAGAATGGGGGCTAGAAACAATGAATGGGCACATAATGAGGAGTAGTAACATTGAATGGGCACAGAATGAGAGAGAGAAAAACTGAATGGGCACAGCATGGGGGCCAGAAACAATGAATGGGCACAGAATGAGGAGTAGTAACACTGAATAGGCACAGAATGAGCAATTGAAACAATGGATGGGCACAAAATGAGGGGGCGAAACACTGGATGGGCACACAATATTGTAACCATATTTGAATACCAAGAAAAGAAAGATGAACTGATTCTGGTGCACACCCATTCTAATAATTATATAATCAAAATAACAATCGTGAATAGCGCTCAGAAATGCTGCTTATATAATGGCAGACAGAACATGCCATTGCCAACAGTGTACTGCCTCATCTTAATATCAGCAATAGATCAATTAAATAGTTGATTACTTCCTCTTTACGGAATTCAGACTAACAAAAATTACAATTTAATATACCGTTGTGATTTGAACTTGCCATATAAAACTTAACTTTTAATGATCATTTCTAAAATAAAAATGCTTTATAAAGGTGAAATACCAATTAAGCTTATACTCCTAATGCTGTTATCAAATAATTGTGTTTGAGAAAGTATATTGCTAGTTGAAAATTGGGTATATATTTTTAACAACCACACATTGTTGTGTTTAGTTTATCATAAAAAAGACAGAAGCACTAAGCTGTTGTTCATTAGTAAATAAGATCTATTAAGCTGGTAATCTCTAAATTCTGGGAGGAGATGCAGTGAACAAAAACAACAATGTTGCAACTTTCAATAATCACAGTTACAGGTTACAATATTTCAGTCTCTATAGAAGAGTATATATAAAGCCCAGTACTTGTCCACATGTATTCCACTAGGTTCTAGAACAATATATAATTCAACAATTCTGCATGATATGGTTAGAATGTCACAATCAGTTACAGGTAGTAGTATCAAAGAAATTTGTAACAACCATACATTGCACTCTAAAGTAAAAAAAACAAACGGATCCCTAATGAATAAACAAGATTTCAATGTTGCATAGAACTTGTGACCTATCAAAAAACAGATTATCTGTATGGCTGAAGATATTATATTTCACCTGCATGACACCCCAACCTACATATCAATTGGTGGGAAACTCTAATAGCCCGGGTCCCATTAACCCTATATTGGTGCCTGCCGCCTTATGGTGGAACTTCTCCCCCGAAGAGGTTATGTTTCCCTACCCTATCTATAAGTGCCCATCAAACAACTTTATAAAGGGGGGGCAAGCTATAATTCAGAGTCAGGGTATCATTTAAATGTAAATACTGCTCTCCTGATACAAGCAGGTATAGCCAAGAAAACGGGAGAGCGAGGTGCACCTTGCTCATCCCTTATCGTCCACCTGACGCGCGTTTCGCCATTGCTTTGTCAAAGGTAGCGTCCGGAAGTGGGATGCTCGATATTTAAATAGCTGTGTGCCAAATCCACACTGTACAGTTTCTCGCGTCTGTGCACTAATTAATTCTGCTCCATGCAATGATTTTTATGTAAAAGTAAAGGTTTTCATATTCCCTAGCAGATCTGTGTTACAGTTTCAAACTATACTGTCATTACATAGGACTATGCTATAATCTGTGTTTAATTATTCATAGTATAATATTGTATTTTGTATAATTCTCTGTTATGACGGTTGTCCTAGGTTATAATACAAATAAAAGATTAAAAAACTAAATGATTTCAATATCTTGCTGTTGTCGCATGCTATATTAGAATTGTTAGTAATTTATACCTGTTAGAAACTGTAATGCTGAGGAATTACCAAATATAAATATGAGTAAGGAATATTAGAGAAATGAAAATGAAAATTGTTAATAAGGAAAATAATGAATAACATTTACAATAATCAATCCAAGATCTGTTAAAAAATAAATAAATAAGCAAATAGAAAAATGAAATATTACATTGTAAGAGAGAAAAAATATAATAAAAAATAGAAAAAAGGAGAAAAAATTTCCCTTTTTCATTCCAATGCTGACATATATGATTGTTTGAGAAGAGATTTACTATAACCTCTCTGTTGTAGTCTATCCTTCAATTGGCCTGCTCTTTCTCTAAAGATAACACTGGTAGAACAATTTCTTTTTGAATGGAGGTATTCCCCTTTCGTAACCCCCTTAAGGGTTGATGTAGGATGCATACTATCAAAATGTAACAAGCTGTTTGTGGCAGTGTCTTTTCTAAAGTAATCTGTGAGTATAGACCCACTTTGTGTTACCCTAATCGTTAAATCCAGAAAATCGACTGCTGATTGACTCTTGTTTAGAGTCAAGGATAAATTTAGGTAATTGGTGTTCAGGTGATTAACAAACTTTATAAGGTCTTCCCATATCATCAGGACATCATCGATGTAACGTGTCTATAATAAAACCTAATCAATGAAGAATTGATTGTCACCATGGAAGACCACCTCGCTCCCACCAACCCAAATATAGGTTGGCGTAAGTGGGAGCACAGGTGGTCCCCATGGCGGTTCCCTGTATCTGCAAGTAAAATTGTTCATTAACAGTAAAAAAAAATGTTGTTAGTACAAATTCTAATAGATTGATAATGAAGTCCTGGCACTGTTGATTGGGTTGTTGTCTAAGAAAGAAGCAACAGGGTTGCCAACCATGCTCCCTCAGGAATAGTAAGTCCATATATTTTGGATAGGATATCCATCATGTCCCTGGAGTATGAGGGGAGGCTCGTAACGTACTGTCTTAAATGTTCATCAACAAATGCACTTGCCTTCTCTGTTAAGCAACCATTCCCTGACACGATGTGTCTGCCTGGAGGAATAGTTGCATTTTTGTGCACTTTTGACAGTAAGTAAAATGTGGGTATCCTGGGATTTGAAATTTGTAAAAACTCAAATTCTGATTTTGTGATGACCCCTTCTTTCAAAGCACCTGATATTACATTTTCATATTGTTTCTGAAAAATTTCTGTGGGATTGGTTGATAACCAACGGTAACACACTGGATTTAGTAGCTGTCGATTGGCTTCTTTAATGTACATTGAGCTGGGACAGATCACAATGTTATAGCCTTTATCAGACGGTTTGATAACTATGTCTTGCCATTGCTGAATTTCACGTAATGCTGTTGCCTCTTCTCTAGTCAAGTTACATTTATATCTTTTCTGTTGGGTTTGTACTTGTAATTGATCTAGATCTTTAGAAGCAAATTGAATAAATACCTTTACTTGGGGACATTGGTTCAAATCCGGGAAGTATGTTGATTTTTTCTTTAATTTGTTAGTCTGGTGTGAGGGAGCAATATGTATTGAAATGCTATCTAAATCATTTAATATTTGTAAAGATTCCAATTCTTCTTTTGACTATCCTAACAATTGGCATGGGTCATCCACTGATGTTGAATTATCCACAGTTGTTTCAATTTGGGTGTCGTTTTTGTTAAAATGTCTATACATTTTATGTAGTACAAGTTTCCGTGCATAGAGGTAAACATCCCTCTCCCACTCAAACCTATTGAAGGTTCTGGTCGGAGAGAAAGTCAAGCCTCTCTCCAAAACCTGAATTTGAGCGTTTGTAAAAATGTTGTCACTTAAATTTATCCGAAGTTGGGGAGATGGGGCCCAGATCATTGGTTAATTTCTGCATTTGCGATATTGACCCCCCCTTGACAGGAGCTTCTCTGCCTCTTAGTGTTCTTGTGGCCTCGCCTGATGCGGTATTGGCGCCTATAGGATTGGGATTTGTGCCTCGGCCGGTGTCTAAAAAATGATCACGAATAGTGGTTTGTCTTGTTGTATTTAAACCGACAGCTTGATCCTCACCTTCAGAGAAAAAAGAAATATTGTGCGCCAACTAACGGGAGACTATATGCTTTATGGTACAAGTGTCAAGAATCTTAGATTTTGTATTAAATAATGAAATAAAAAGGTTAATTTTAAAATTAAATTCAAAATAAAAAATATAAATATAAAAAAATATAAAAATTATAATAATAAATATAAAAAATGTATGAAAAATTAGATGACCTTTTTGAGCGCAAGCTAGAGTGGTATGTGCAATACCAGAAAAAAGACAATATACAAAAATAGCTGCACTGAAGGAAATCTAAAACTACAAGAGGTTCATAAAAAACATCTATTTATTAATACACATATAATTATAAATGAAATACAACGGCATAACTCTCAAACTCCACAATATAAAATGAAAACACATTAAAGTGCTATGTGCAATGATGTAGCCCCCAAATATACAACGTGTAAAGAGTTGAAAAAAATAATAAATATATGATGTAATACTGTAACAGAATAAATGGTTCAATGGTCCATGAAAATAGTTGTACGTATAACACTGTGTGGTCTAGAGAGCTGGCTGGGAAATTGATTGATTAATAGCACTGGATGAGTATTCAATTCAATAGATGGTATCACAAGATGCAAACTAGTGCTTATGCCACTGAACAGGAGAAACCACAACAGATGGTATTGAAGATAAGATCCAATAATATCAGTAAATATAAAAGCAAACTGCCGGCAGTAAATTGATTGACACACTGATGCTTGTGCCCCTGAGTAAAGTAAACCACAGCAGATGGTATTGAAGATTAGTTCCAACACTGATAATAGCTAATGTATAAACAAACTGCAGGCAATAAATTGATTCAAATAACACACTTCAGGGCAGGTTGTATCTGCAATAGGCAATACTCTCCTTATAGAGCTGGTGAGCAGGTGAGCAAACAAACTTGAATACCGGCGCCGGCAAGCAGCCTGGAGGACAAGGTATGGTGGTGGTGTGTCACTGCTCATACATCGGAGAGAACTTTGGTAGCAGAGCTGCACGGAAAGGTAATTTCAAAGAACTTACTGGGCGTGCCCGGGTAATAGTCTCTGTGCTTGCAGAATCGTTGGAATCTCTCAGTGCAACAATGGTAAGGAATAGATGCCGTAATTGCCCGATGCAGCAGATGTCCACTGCCAGCGTGTGTCACGGGTTTGTAGGAGGAAGTATGGGAGTGTGAGAGGTCACAGCCAAAGTTTGTAAAGCGAACGGGCAACGCGTTTCGTCCCTGTATAGGGAGAGATTCATTAAGACCCTCCGGAGATAAGGTCTGCAGGTGGAAGATCCACTCCATTTCCTTTTTACAAAGAACATTGAACCAATCACCACCTCTTTCGGTGGACTGTATATGGTCGATCCCCATAACAGTAAGTATTACATCATATATTTATTTTTTTCAACACTTTACATGTTGTATATTTGTGGGCTACATCATTACACATAGCACTTTAATGTGTTTTCATTTTATATTGTGGAGTTTGAGAGTTATGCCTTTGTACCACACCATCAGAGGACTCTACTTGAAGTTGAGTAGCCTGTGCGATTGTCCCTACGGGTAGATCTTTTATTATTGATGTTAAATCTCCTATTGTGATTTCAATTATATACAATATTTGAAGCATAGTCTCGTTTGTCCCTAAAATGTTTTATTTTTTTCTTATCCATTATGTACTGTTCAAATTCTTCAACTTCCTTTTTCACAGTGTCATATGCTTCTTGCCATTTCTGAATGGTTTGGAATTCTTTTAATTTTAATCCCATTTCATAGATTTCCCTGTTGTACTGTTCTAATACTATTTGGTCATGTTTCATCAGAATCTTAATTAGATCAGTCGCAGAGGCGGTCGAAACACCCTCCCACTCAAATTTTAATTGATCATTTGCTAGGTCATATGCAGGAAAAAGTTTAGGTCTAAGACCTCTTGGAATAATTTTTTGCTTTAAATAATTGTCAAAGGTGGTAAGATTCCAGAAGGCCTTAGTTTGTTTATACATATTGTTTTTCAATTCTTCCAATAACTGGACCTCGCACCTCGCTCTCCCGTTTTCTGGGCTTTACCCGCTTGTATCAAGAGAGCAGTATTTACATTTAAATGAAACCCTGACTCGAATTATTGCGTGTCCCCCCATTATAAAGTTGTTTGATGGGCACTTATAGATAGGGTAGGGAAACATAACCTCTTCGGGGGAGAAGACTAGAGAGTTTCCACCAATTGATATGTAGGTTGGGGTGTCATGCAGGTGAAATATAATATCTTCAGCCATACAGATAATCTGTTTGTTGATAGGTCACAAGTTCTCTGCAACATTGAAATCTTGTTTATTCACTAGGGATCCGTTTTTTACTTTGGAGTGCAATGTATGGTTGTTACAAATTTCTTTGATACTACTACCTGTAATTGATTGTGACATTCTAACCATATCATGCAGAATTGTTGAATTATATATTATTCTAGAACCTAGTGGAATACATGTGGACTGGTACTGGGCTTTATATATACTCTTCTATAGAGCCTGACCATTGAAAACTGAAATATTGTAACCTGTAATTGTGATTATTGAAAGTTGCAACATTGTTGTTTTTGTTCACTGCATCTCCTCCCAGAATTTAGAGATTACCAGCTTAATAGATCTTATTTACTAATGAACAACAGCTTAGTGCTTCTGTCTTTTTTTATGATAAACTATAACACAACAATGTGTGGTTGTTAAAAATACATACCCAATTTTCAACTAGCAATATACTTTCTCAAACACAATTAATAGATAACAGCATTAGGGGTATAAGTTTAATTGGTAATTTGCCTTTTTAAAGCATTTTTATTTTAGAAATGACATTAGTCTTACTTAAAAAAGACAGTCTTATATAAAAAGAACTATATAACCTGCATAAAATAAATAGTTGCATTTGCTGTGTCAAGGACAGAAAACATAGCTATAGAAAGCAATGCCTTAATTATGTTTCATGCTGGTCTCAAAATCTGTTTGCAACATAATGAAAATCTATTAACAATTCCAAACAAAGCAAATAATTTCTAATTTATTGTGACTTAGTATCTATCAGCATTAGTAATAGCTAAATTAACACTTCTATGTTTATGGACACAGAAAAAAAGGAGATAACAGAAGGCAAGAATTTGGGAACACTAAGCTGCCAAGCAGCCCCTGAGAGGCAAATGTGACTATCTTCCATCTGGCCACATTTCTGTTTCAAATGAACTTTAAATAAAGGATGTCCTTCTGCAGTGACATTACCACCCTCTGGAAATGCAGTACAAGCCTTTGACTGTTTGTGAAATTTTGTTATGTAAACCTGAAGGGAGGTCAGTGCAAGGATAAAGAATGTGCATCTGTCACTATCAGTCATATCAGGACTTCACATAGCCAAATGGTTTTTATGAAGATGAGGTCATTGGAATGATGAAAACCACAGTGTACTTAATGCCTGCCAAAAATCATCTGAAAAATTCTTAAATTATTTAGAAAAACTTGATGAAAATGTGGGCAGAAAAAAAACACAGCAATGTTTTATATGAAACAACTATATATTCAATCCAGAATTTGTTTTGTTTTTCTACTGTATGTTGTGAAGCTTTATGTTTATGTTATTTTTAACATCAAAAAGTTGTGGCCAATAAAATATTTGTACTATTTACATACAGAATTCTTTTATCATTCAGGCACCTGTTTGGGTGAAAACATAATCATGTAGCAAAATAAACAGAGGGACAGATTTACTAAGAGGTAAGTTAAATCGCCCTAAAAATTCACGCTACATTGCCAGTTTTCCAGCACTTTTTTACAAAAAGTAATGGGATTTACTAAGGGGTGAGTTTTCCTGCCAATTTTGGATTGACAGCAATGTGTGGCGATTTTTTAAGGGTTTATTTGCAGCAATTAGCTTGTAATTGCAGCAAATGAACCCTTAATAAATTGCCACACATCGTGCCCCTGTTACGGCACTCCGGAATTACCTGGGTCAAGAACCGGAGTGGCCGCAAGGAAAGAGAGAAGAAGTTAAGGCACTCCGGGTTTACCTGGGGAGAGTACTGGAGTGGCTGTAAGATAGGAGAGGTGTAACGAAGTTGGCTGCCAGGGCACAGGAACTTTGCTACCAGGTGGTTTTCACCAGAGCCCCTGATGGTGGGGATGGATTTGGCTGCGCCCCAGTAACAGGTTGCGCCCTGTTGAACCGGACCCATGGAAGAATGAAAGGAAACCTGAAGTGGATACCGGACAGTAAAAGGAGGTAAGAATGAGGAAGCGGGATGCAGACTAGACCGGAAGTGACCAGCCTGAAACAAACTACATGCAACACAAAACCAGGCACGGTGGACAAGAGGTAAGTCACAGGACTGGACAAGACGAACTAGGGTTTACATGCACACACTCATCAGGCGGGACTTCTGAGGAAGTAACAAACACACACACTCCGGGGAAAAATAGGAAGAACTGGGAAGGTGAATACAATAAGGGGAAGAACCTGGGAATTAAAACAGAGGGTAACTGAGGCGAGGTTTAAACAAGGTAAAAGGTCAAACAGCGGTAAGATCACTAGGCAAAAGCACTAGGCACACAGGTATAGCAGATCACAGAACTGGCAAGGCAGAACTATAACCGGCGCAGAATGATGACAAAGGAGGTGTTTCAATACATGTTACTGTCCTGTGATAGGACAGTCCAAAACCTGCCCCCTAAAACCAGAAGGCGTTCCCCTGGCAACAGGGAACACATAACAAGCAGCCGAAGCGGGACGTGCGCCTGATAGAAGGAGACAGCGCGCACGTGGTAATGGTAACCAGGACGCTCTCGCTAGGCTGGATGTCGGCAGGGGAATCCCCACAGATGCGCCGCGGGAACCAAGGTAAGCGGTCAGAGCGGGTTACACACTGCAGCTGTAACAGCCCCTTAGTAAAATTATTAGTTTAAAAATGTAAATCTAAAAAAAAATATTAAAAATCTCCTTAATAATAAGGAGTGCCTTTTAGTACCATAAGCAGAAGAATGTCAAGGGTCTCTACCTTCACACCTATACCATCTTGGCAGGGACAAATCACAATCACCTTGCTTTTAAGGTAGGCATACAACACCACTAATTCTGCAGCAACAGTAACTAAGAATAGCAGTCTCAAAGTGATAGCAGAGTTCAAACTGATAACTCACATGCCAGGAAGCCTTAGGAAATAAATCAGAAACCCAACTCTTTGATGGATTAAAATGTCATAAGGCCTAGGCTGGATACATGTTTAAGGCTCCGAATGTGTGTTTGTTTGTGTGTGTGTTTTAAAGTCCTTAACGTTATTGGGTTGGGGTCAAGATATAATTTAATTTTGACACCTCTTAGGTGTCAGATGTTGGACTGGGGCATGAAGACCAACACGCTTCGAGTGTGCCCACTCTTTACTCAAAATGCGTTGGTGGTAATGGCGAGAGCAGGGTAACCATCCCCTTCTGATCACCCTGTCTCCTTTCACTAAATGATTGATTAGACAGAGGGCCCTTTTAGTCTTTGTTTTTTATATTAAGGCCCTGATTCAGAGATTGAAAATAAGAACTTAAAGTTACACCTGGGCTAAACCATGTTGATTTCAGGGGAGTCAAATTTCATTTGTTGCAACAGTATTATAGTTAAAAGGTGATGTTTCCCAGCTCAAGTCTAATTAGCAGTTTAAAAGTGAAGCTGATCAGGTATCTATGTGCAATAAGTAAAAGCAAAGCATTCTCCCTGCATGCATAGAATAAAATTAACTTGACTCCCCCTGAAATCAACATGGTTTTGCCCAGGTGTAACTTTAAGTTCTTATTTTCAATCTCTGAATCAGGGCCTATGGG
>WWET01001385.1:355771-376639 GCA_011038615.1 Limnodynastes dumerilii | reverse complement strand
GGGCCCGGCTCACAAGCTTACACTCTATAGGACAGTGGGTTTGATACATAAGGGCAAGTGCTTTATATCACACAATGGAACCAGCCAGGGTGCATGGGTAAAGTGCTCTCAGTGCTCTTTATGATCCAGCCACATAGCAGAGATGAGGGAATTTTAGAATAGAAATAGAGTGTTGGTTTAGGTTAATAATGTGTAAAAGAAAGTAAAAGTGGTTGTTAATATGGTAGATAAAGCTTAGGAAGGAATTTGAAAAGCTTGACTGAAGAGATGAGTTTTAAGGGAGCGCTTGAAAGTTTGTAGAGTAGTGGATAGTCTTAATGGGCTTGGCAGGTTAGTCCAGAGAGTGGGTGCAGCCTGGGAGAAGTCCTGTAACCAGGAATCAGAGCACTTATGAGGTGCAGAAGAGAGTTGTAAATCTTATGATGATCTGAGAGAACGTGCTGGGATATATCTTGAGACAAGTGAGGAAATGTATACAGGTGCAGTATTATTTATGATTTTATAGGTTAGCAAGAGGATTTTGTATTTGATTCTGTAGTTTACCGGCAACCAATGTAGAGACTGACAGAGTGGACTAGCTCTAGTTGAGTGTTTTGCAAGGAAAATCAGTCTTGTTGCTGCATGCAATATAGACTGTAGAGGGATAATTTTATATTGTGGGAGTCCAATAAGAAGGGCATAGCAGTAATCAATGCAGGAGATAATTAGTGCATGAATGAGAGTTTTAGCAGCTTCTTTTGGGAGATACTTTAGAATTTTGGAAATGTATTTTTAGGTGTATATAACAGGAATTAGAAACAGATTGAATGTGGGGCATAAGGATACTTAGCCCCTGAGCTGCTGTAATGATACCTACTGTTATGGATGCAATCACAGCTCAGAATTTGTGACAACACCCTGTTCTTTACTGTTAAAAGTAAAAACAGGTTGTGCATACGTGGCATGCATTAAAAGTTTTTGCACACAAGGTGAGCTTTTTATGCATCTATTTCTCACTATGTTAATAAACCTGTTTCATATTTTTACTGTGCATTATGTGATTTATGGTTATGGTTCCTGCAGGAATGTGGCTGATTTGTTAACCAAAAAGGGAATGAACTTGAGTTACCATGCATGAAGATGTAATGCAGGCAGCTGACATGTCAGTAGACATGTCTATTGAATTTTATAGAACTATTATGGTGGGACTGCATTTCTTTAAACTTTACATATAATATGAAAATATTACAAGTTAAGGCAGCAGTAATGTAATCTAAGTAAGCCAATCTTTGATACAGCTTTTAGAGCAGTTTTTCAATTCCTACACCGTTCACCTGATTTGGATGTAAATACACTCAAATTAAAACTGAAAGTCTGCAGTTAAAGCACATCTGGTTTGTTTCATTTCAAATCCATTGTGGTGGTGTATAGAGTCCAAAATATGAGAATTGTGTCGATGTCCCAATATTTATGCACCCGACTGTATATTAACAATTTCACTGTAGTTAGAGGTTCCAGATCAAAACATTAAAGTAATAATGGATCAGGGAAAACAAGGAGTTATAGGGGTAGGGCACCTCCTGTTAAGGGTGTGTGGTTATAAAGGGACAATAGGGCAAACTATAGGGGAAATCACAGAAAGTGGGATTGGCCCAAAACGTTAGAAGTGACCAGGGTGGAGGGGGTGCGGACAGGGCTGTCTTTTCTAATGGCAATGATAGAAGTTGCCCAGGGCCCCACAGTCTCTAGGGGACCTTGTGCACTGCTGACCACTATGCCTGGCACCAGCAGTCAAAGCATTTTTGGACTGTTCCAGTTTTCGACTGTTGCGAACAGAACCACACCTAACTCACTCGTCCAATTCCAGTTTTGGGCCCAGGTGCCAAAAAAATACTTTTGCCCTTATGATATCCCATGTAACCCGGTGGAGAGCTTCAGCTGTGCAGAGGTGACGACTGTGGGACCTTGTATCAGCATGGGCCCTGGTGCTGCTGCACCTGTTGCACCAATGTTAGTTCCGCCCCTGTTAAGGGGCACCTGTGACAGCTGTCGGATGTCACAATCAGAATGTAGAAAAAACAGCCCTGCTGCCGACTAGAATCCATATCCTACTATGGTTTCACCAGCCCAGACTGGCAAAAATTTAGGACTTGTTACCTTCAAATCAAGATTCACCTTGCCCATTAGTCCTAACTCAAATCAGTGGAGAGGGGGATTTATGTCATATTTTTTCTCATTCATTATTATTAATATTTATTTATTTATTATTTATTAACAGCTCTTATATAGCGCCCACAGCTTACGTAGCGCTTTACAATTTAACAACCAGTATAAACAAGACTGGGTAAAAACAAACAGACTGAGTGGCCCTGCTCACAAGCTTACACTCTATAGGACAGTGGGTTTGATACCTAAGGGCAAGTGCTTTATATCACACAGTGGAACCAGCCAGGGTGCATGGGAAAAGTGCTCTCAGTGCTCTTTATGA
The DNA here is from genome assembly GCA_011038615.1 of Limnodynastes dumerilii. NCBI lineage: Eukaryota > Metazoa > Chordata > Amphibia > Anura > Limnodynastidae > Limnodynastes > Limnodynastes dumerilii. The sequence goes on along the minus strand of WWET01001385.1, from coordinate 374,172 downwards.
TCCAGCCACACAGAAGAGATGAAGGAATTTTAGAATAGAAATAGAGAGTGTGGGTTTGGGTTAATAATGTGTAAAAGAAAGTAAAAGTGGTTGTTAATAAGGTAGATAAAGCTTAGGAAGGAATTTGATAAGCTTGACTGAAGAGATGAGTTTTAAGGGAGCGCTTGAAAGTTTGTAGAGTAGTGGATAGTCTTAATGGGCGAGCAAGGTTAGTCCAGAGAGTGGGTGAAGCCCGGGAGAAGTCCTGTAACCGGGAATCAGAGCATTTATGAAGTGCAGAAGAGAGTTGTAAATCTTGTGATGATCTGAGAGAACCTGCTGGGATATATCTTGAGACAAGTGAGGATATGTATACAGGTGCAGTATTATTTATGGCTTTATAGGTTAGCAAGAGGATTTTGTATTTGATTCTGTAGTTTACCGGCAACCAATGTAGAGACTGACAGAGTGGACTAGCTCTAGTTGAGTGTTTTGCAAGGAAAATGAGTCTTGTTGCTGCATGCAATATAGACTGTAGAGGGGCAATTTTATATTGTGGGAGTCCAATAAGAAGGGTATTGCAGTAATTAATGCAGGAGATAATTAGTGCATGAATGAGAGTTTTAGCAGTTTCTTTTGGGGGATACTTTTGAATTTTGGAAATGTTTTTTTAGGTGTATATAACAGGAATTAGAAAGAGATTGAATGTGGGGCATAAGGATACTTAGCCCCTGAGCTGCTGTAATGATACCTACTGTTATGGATGCAATCACAGCTCAGAATTTGTGACAACACCCTGTTCTTTAGGTTGGAAGCATACACTCTCTGCTGCATACGTGGCATGCATTAAAAGTTTTTGCACACAAGGTGAGCTTTTTATGCATCTATTTCTCACTATGTTAATAAACCTGTTTCATATTTTTACTGTGCATTATGTGATTTATGGTTATGGTTCCTGCAGGAATGTGGCTGATTTGTTAACCAAAAAGGGAATGAACTTGAGTTACCATGCATGAAGATGTAATGCAGGCAGCTGACATGTCAGTAGACATGTCTATTGAATTTTATAGAACTATTATGGTGGGACTGCATTTCTTTAAACTTTACATATAATATGAAAATATTACAAGTTAAGGCAGCAGTAATGTAATCTAAGTAAGCCAATCTTTGATACAGCTTTTAGAGCAGTTTTTCATTGCAGTGTTTTTAATTGCAGTGTCTCTGTAAGTTGATAAATTTTAAACTACTGTTGTACCCCGCATTATACAAAATACGAGGGTTAAAAATTCTGATTATCAGAAGTTTTTTGTGACTTAGTAATTATTTGTCTTGTTATCTTTACGATTTACATTAGTTTATCAAAGAGGGTGTGGAGTGGAGGCTCCATCAACCCCCTTCATGCTCCCCCTGTGATGCCACTAGCTGAAGGGCCCTTTGATGTGTGGGACCCTTGGGCACTAGCCCAAACTGCCCAGTGGAAAAGACGGCCCTGTTTTGAACCTATAATGCCTGCCTTGTGACGGGGTTAATAGTGGGGATAATGCTGAGGTTGTCTTGAGGTTTTATGAATATAGTGTGTGATAGAATTATCCATATATGGGGGTTTCCTAATTTAAATTTAATTTGAATTTGACATCCTCTCTGCATGTAAGTAATTCCTTAATAATAGTGATATTAAGAAATTTATATTGAATTCATTACTAATGTTTATTTATATATGTTTTTATATATTATTATATTTTTTTTTTATATATATTTTTTTTTATTTTGTGTTGCAATCAGATTAATATCATAATAATAATATCATGTTTAATCGGAACAAACAAGAATGAATATGTTTTAACGGTCCACTATTAACAAGAGGTATAAACAATGTTTGCAATTTAAGATTGATATGTATCATTGTTAGTAGTTCAGTATATTCTTTATTGGGACTATGTTCCTTTAAATAATCCAGAACAGTGTTCCCATTACGTGAACTCCCTTTGGACGTTATATTATGTATGTATTTTAATTAGAAGTATAAATATAAAACGGCAACCAAGAGTTGTGTATTGTTAAATTGGTAAACACTATTTATTCAATGTATATAACTTGTCTTTTTTATATGTTGCAACATGTTGAGCACATTAAATGAGATTGTATGGTTCTCTAGTACATTGGCAAGTTCTGAGTAGGAGGTGAACGGCGATACTGATTAATTAAGCCACAGCTGAGATCCCTCCATTTATACGGCAACCTATATGAGAGCTGCACAGCTTTGAAAAAGTCTGCAGGACCAGACGAAACGCGTAAGCGAGTTTTACCATTTGTGTAAATTCTATTTGTGGAAGCTGGACTTGTGCTATCTTGCTACGGGCACTCGTAATTTTTACTGCTGGGCTATAGGCAATTGGAGACCGGGGAACAAACGGAGAAAGGAGCGTGCACTTGCGGCTAAGTGCTGCAGGTCTGTGACGGCTGAGAAACAATAACTGCTGTGGATCTGATCATCTGGTTATTGCGGACGGAAGCCACTGAAAATACTGCTTAAAGATCTACTAACCTTACAGTGGAGGACTGGATATCAGTTACCAACGTCCCGAGGCTCGGGTAATACCCTCCCCTCTCCATGGATCAAAAGAAAATACTGGAAAGTACATATATTAAACCCTTTCAATAAAATCAGCAGGGTCATACCCTCTCATTCCCTGTCATTTGACAGTCACACAACTTTTTGCAATATAGCCGGGTGAAAATTGCTCCATTGAAACTGTGATATAATAACTGCCTAGCTTTTCAGCAATTACAAATGAATTGTCTCAACGTGCCCATACATTATATGCTACTTGCTCAACTATATAGTGCAATTATTGATGTTTAACCAACTTCCACTTATTTTAATGTTTATTTCTGTTATAATAAATGTGTTACTTTTTACTCTAGGTTGCCGTTTTTTGTTTTCTTTCAACAGAACCAGTATTAGAAATTTTATTATAATTTAATTTAGCGCTGTTTCCGTTTCTTTTTTGCTTCTTTTTTACTTTGGTATATAGGGGGTATTGCAATTTCCCCCCAAACAGCAGCTCTGTCTCCTTCAGAGCCAGGATCCGATATATTTTTCTTCATAAAAATTCCATGTACAAGCATACATCCTGATCTTTATAAATACCAGTAAAATTAGCATATCATAAAGAACATAAACTTGTGAGCACAGCCCTTTAACCTACACAGCGTGTATTTTATAACAAGTGTTAAGATAAAATAAAATAAATACAATTATTTTATGTTTTAAGTGTTTAACTTTGTAAAACTGTGCAAAAATTCTGGTGCTACATAAAAACTTAATGTTAATAAAAAATTGATAAATGGTTGGTTGCTTTCAATATCACTAGTTCTACAAATTCATGGTGAATTTTTCATTCATTTATGCACCCTGACAATGAAAAATAGTTTGTCTATTTTTATATACTATTTATATAGTGTGTCATTTCTAAACCCTAACATAAAACACATATATCATAAAATGTGCTATTCCCAGACCCCTAACACAATACCCCACATGTCCAAACCCCTAAAAGACCAATCATTGATTTACTACAATAATTGGAAACCCCCTTATCTTGCATGTCACTGGTGTGTGTATAACTAATATCATCCATCACTGTAGGTATAAATGTAGACTGAAATCCTGTTCACTGGCTTTTAGTTGTGATAAGGACTATTATTATATTGAGTAAAACTGCATTCAAATGTCATGTTTAATAATTTCTCAATATAGTTTATGTAGCCATAATTTAACAATACATGTATTATACTTACACCTAATATTTACGTTTTAAGCCTGAAATGCTGCAAGGACATAGCTAGCTATTAAAGCCCATGGCACAGTTATCTCGATAGAAAACAGAAACACTGCTTAAAGTGCCTTCTCTCAAAGACTCTCCTCTTACACTGTTTAACAGTATCCAGAGTATGTACAATAACATAAGCCATCTGATACTATTATACATATGCAAATCACGCTGAACGATTCTAGAGAGAGAGAGAGAGAGGGGATGTCGTCATCTTCCCGCCCACCTAAACTCAGCTCTGTCAAAGTTACAGCCTCTGTAGAGAAGTTTAAACTCCAGCTACCTTGTTGTGTGGAACACACCAGCATCTGTCACTGAGCTGGAGGGTTGCAACCATGACTTCAAAGCTCTTTTTTCTGTTTTTATGTGGAATTATTGCAGAACACCTTGGAAATGCACAGAAGATGCCAAAAAGTAAGTAAAAAATGCCAGCCTTATTTTTGCATGCATTGTACTATGGATCATATGTTCTGAAAGGAATGTTTTGGAATGATTCTTGGCAGCACACTATAAGGAGAGAACATAATGCAGTGTTTGCAAATAGGCTTTTTATGCATACAGTAAACGCTGATGATGTAGTTTATGGAATTGAAGGCACTTGTTCCTGATTTCCAGTACATACCTGATGTTATGTTTAGTAATTTGGTTATGCTGGAGAATGCATGTGCTTATTTGTATTACATGTGATGATATCATGCCAGCTTAGTATGGTAGAGAAAGAGACCCTCCCCCTTAGTCTGGGTGGAACCCATGTAATTTGCTTTTTGGCATATCATAGCTCTGCAGCTTTAACAGGAATAGCAAAATATTCTGGATTTCAAATGTATTTGGATCAGTTGTAGGATGAGTGGATCCTATTTATAATGTAAGTGGCATTGAAAAGTTCTCTCTAGCTCTTGCTCCAGTACTGTCATTTAGTGACTTTAGGAACAGTAAAGGTTTGCCAATCAAGTCTGTTGGAAGTAGAGAAACATTATTACACTACTCCCTAGTCTTTTTAACTGTATATTTGTCAGGAACAGATTTTATATTATTACCTTGTATTAAACCAACTGTGGAAAATATTCAATATTATTTACACATGACTGCATATGACTGTTTTAAGTACCACAATGCTGCTAAGCATATTTTCCGTACCACGTTTTTGAGGGGAAAACTTACTTTTCCCCATCAATCTGATTCCTACAATTAAAGCATAATGGAATACTGTATCCTAAATTCTTTAAAACGAATGATTTACAGATCTGGTATATTTGGTGAAACAACAGTGGGAATAATCTTATACTCTTTGCAATTACGCTCACTGATTTTCTGTGGATGAACAGTAGTTGCTGTACCGGCAATTCCTATTCGATAGTGATAGAGCTGACGCCTTAAGGTTGGCTGTAACGTTGCCGTCAGGATTTGAATTTAGAAAAATGTTATGTCAACAGTTACAATGGTGAAAGTTCTAAACTCTACATGGTACTCATTCAGAATGCGGACAGTTGCTCTTTCCTGTACCTGCTGTACATGTGCATAATTTCACTCTGCCCGTTACCTGCTGCGCTTTACTTAGCTTCCCCTGTTAGTGGTTAGGGTTAGGAATTAGAGTTAGGCGACCGCATCCAGAATTGCATACAACAGATCACTTAAGCATTCAGCATGCATAATTGCTCTGTGAGTACATTCTACAAATGTGGAAACATAGCAGCTGTGCATTGGAGCACACTACAGAGGATTATGAGTTACGCAAAGTAGCAATTTCTGACAGCAGAGCATGACAACCTGCCATGCATACAGCATATACACATGGTGGGTGGGGGGTTACATTGTACAGTAAGGGCTTACGTACGATCCTCCATTGTGAATAAGTTATGCACAGGGCCCCATGTGTAAAAATTGAGGTTGGGTTCAGGGCACAAATGATCAAAGGTACTGCACTACCCTCGCACATATGGACTCTGGAATTGCACTTAGCGTACAGTACATTAACTTCTGCTGCAGAGACTTATGAGTGCTGTGTGTGGGGGTAACTGGTACTCCCCAAGAAAAGGGGAGAAAAAGGTTTCATGGTCAAGAATCACTTGTCTAAGGAGAACAGTTTTTTCTTCTCACCTTTTTCATCCACTGAGCAAGAAGAGAAAATGTTAGAATAAGTTTCATTTTAAAAATTTCATATTAACAATGTTGCAACTATACTGTGCCATGTCTTCCCTCTGTCAGTTTACATTAGTAAATGATATATAATATAAATTATATATATGAAAGACTGGAGCCAGACTTCCCATTTTCCCCAGATTAGCAGTTTGCTTTTTATACAATGGTCGATCATATATGTACATTCAATGCTCTTTAACTTTAATATCCACTAGATGGCAGCAAACACTTCATCACCAAATGAAAGACAGGCTATATAAAGCCAAATTACATTTTACATTATATATACACACATATCTGTATTTTTTTGTATCTCTATAATATAAATTATATATATATATATATATATATATATATTAAACATTAACATCCTCCACTCCTCTCACATTATCCCCAGTTTCATGCAAGTTCTTTGGTGGATAGTATCCCAGCTTTCTCTATTCAGGATAGTCTTAGGGACGGAAAAATCACCACACATCGCCGTAGTTGAACGGTGAGTTTTTATTTAAACTTTCCGGATTTACTAAGGGGCTAGTTATACTATGGAGTTTGAAACAATGGCGATGTGTGTTGTTATAAACTCTGGAAAGTTTGTGTGAAACTCTACAGAGTAGAATTTGTATTAAAATAATGATAAAGTACTGATAAAATGTTTCCCAGTAAACTTACTGGTGTTTGCATCAAACTTGCCGGTGTTTGCATTAAACTAGCCAGAGTTCACATCATATGCAGGTCACTTCATAATTGGAGTGTTTATATTGTGTGGTAGTTAGCAGAACTTCTCAATGATCCAAAATTTAACTTTAACTTAAATTTAACTTTGTAGTGTTTTTATGTTACATGTTTACTTGGTTTTGTGTTATGTAACACATTATTATTTGATTTTTTTATACAATTATCTTAAAACAGCTGTATGCAACATTTTGCAACAAAATGCCATTGTCCATTAATTAACAATAGCCATCAGCTGCTAGCCCTTTTTAAAGGCATAGGACCGGATCCAAACTCCTGCACGTTTTCCGTACGCGTGGGAGTCCGTCTGTCTGACAGAGAGAGGAGAGTGACCACTGCCTTAAGCCTGCCTTAACTAAAGTGTGTGGATCAGTGATAACCATCCCACACTGTACAATTAGCATGCTTCCCCCACCCACTTTAGCGGGCGGAGGGAAAGCACAGCCATGTAAATGCCAACTTTGTTTTTTACGATGGTAGTAACATTAGAGTTAAGTTCGTAACATCTGGATCCGGTCTATAGTGATTACTTGCTGAGAAATTGCCAGCGATTTCCTCAAATTCTCTACTCACAACCACCTCTATTTTCTCTGGTGAGTTTTAGTTTTGGCCCATTCTCCAGTGAGTTTCAAACTTGCCCCTTCCACCGATTTGTATGTTCTGAATGCAAAAAAATCGCCAGAGCGAGTTGAACTACGGTGAGTTTGAAAATCCATCATCTCTGGCGACTTCGGTTTGAGTTTGCATTAGTAGATACGTCAAGTTTAAACTCGCCCGGTAAATACAAGCAATCTCCTGCAAGTTTCACAAACTCGCCCTTAGTAAATCTGGCCCCTAGTGTTGAGTTATCATATTTCTGACTATGGAGCCTGGACATCAGTGATACTCATGTACTGAATAAATATGGAAAGGATACTCTCCAAACATATACTGTAGGTTTTGAGTGACTGTTTAGGGATCACTTATGTTTTGCAAGTACTATGAAGATAATACCAAGTCACAAAGACAGCTGAAACATCATAAAGTTTATAGGTTTGGATAACAAGATATTCTTTTGGCACCAACGACCGGATCCAGATCCCCTCACTTTTTTTTAAGTGTGGGGGTCTGTCAGTCTGTATGAAAGAGGAAAGCGAACTCCCCCTGTCACTCCCCTTTCTCGCTCATAACAAGTGTGCCATAAGGCAGCCACCGCTGATCCACTCGTAACTGGGTTGTAACAACCACACTGTACACTTGCATGCTTCCCCCTGAAGGATCCGGTCCCAAGTCTGTATATTGATTAAGCAATTGTGTAATTACAATATGGATTAAAATAATAAACTAAATTAACATATATATTGTCATAGTTGGCCAAATGTATTTCATTATTTGAAATTAAATGGTAAAGCTTAATCTATAAACGGATTAAACCAAAAGAAAACTGCCCCCCCCCCAAACCTTTGTCCTTACTCCTCTCTCCATCCGCTCTCTGTCTTCTGCTTCTCTGCTTTAAGTTCATATTCTCAGTTAATCTCCTCAGGGTAAACATAATTCTTCCCATTTTCAGTGCTCTTGAACACCTCCCACCCCCTTTCCACAAAATCTATTTACTTTAATGTAATTAATGTACACATTATTTCCCTTGTAACCACCCCCCACACACACTTTTTGCAGTAATTACTTACCTACTAATCTCATTGAAGCTTTACAAAGGTGGAGGCAGGGAGCACTCTAGAAGTAATGCTGGCTAGCAGATAACAGATGAACCTGTATCACTGAAATGCTGCCTCTAAGCCATGCAGACACATCTGTATTAGTGACTCCCATCTTCTCTCACTGACAGCATGACATCACAGCTGGTGATTCTTAATGCAAGCTCATGCAATCTCAACATTGAACTGCTGGTCAGTGATACTTAAAGGGTGCCCCCTGTTCCCCTCTGAATACCTCACTGTTGGGAAGCACCCCTCTCACACTTGGTTGTGGGGGCAGTTGAATCATTCCCTTTTCCCTGTTCATATGAAAAGTTAACAATTTAATGTTAGATTATTATGACATACTCCTGTTGCAATTAGATTAAATTTAACATATGTATTTGATATAGGTTTGACCTGTACATTGTATTCATTACAATTTCGCTATGTTGACTGCCAGCAACTGGTATTGAAACAATTCTAATTCTTGTGGCTCTAATATTTCTTTAGTATAAAACCTCTGCCTCGATTGTATTTACCAAAGTGCAGGTGGCCAGTGACCAAGAAGGCCACGATTAAAAGTTATTTTCTCCAGAGAGCTTGACATGATGATCTCTTTTCACAATGATCCTTAGCAGTGGTATAATGCATGGTATGCTTCAGGATACTGGTTTTCTTCTTGGTCACTGCAGTACAATACACTGGCAAAAAAGATAAGACTGCATCTGCAGAGAAGGTAAACATTAGGAGAATTTTAACAGGAATACCACTTTTTTTATATGAACAATCTGAGGCCTTCCGTGTCTGTGTGTGTGTGTGTGAGAATAGAATTGCAAAAATTAAATGTAAATGAATTTCTCTCTCTTTCTCTCGCTATAGCTAGGTGCAATTGTACCTGGAGCAAGGGTGTGTTGCAGACCTAAGTAGAGGGTGCAGCCAACATGTTAGCGCAGCTCCTCTAGTCATAGGGGCAGATCCTGACCCACGCACGCCTGTGCTGTCCCTGCTCTAGGTAGTAAACCTGGACACATAATTTACATGGCTATCTCTGCCTATATGGCGGAGATACGAAAATCGTTACGTACGCCTGCCGGTACGCAAGTGTAGGTACTTTGTGCGCATACGCACAAGTTAGATTCCATGGATGAAATGTCTGTAAAGAATCCTATTGTGCAATGACTTCGCCACCATTCTACCATATGTCACCCCTCACTCAAGTAGGATAGTAGGGCAAAGACAAAGCTGAGATCTATCAAACAACTTTTGTCTGGGTTTGTACAACTTCTAAATCTGGACCTTATTATTATTATTCTTGTTTTTTTTAAATTTGCATTGGGCCAGATCTAGAACGCGGACGTACAGAGAGGTTTCGTATGTTTGGCCACTATTAAGTTCTGTAAGCGAGAGGAAAGGGCACTCCCCCACTCACTTATGTGCCCAGAACCCTACCTTCTCTTGTCTGCGCGTAAGGTCATATGTGCAGACAAGACAATCACACATAACAGCTAAACCCAGCCTTTACTCTATGATTTGCAGTGCTGCCCATCATGCGTATAAAGTATGCCCAGTATGTTGTCTTGCCCCACGCACAGAACTTCTGGATGCACGGAAACAATATACAAAATCCTGCATTCCGATGCCCATCCCAGTGTTCTGGGCATGCGCAGTTAATGACTGACAACTGATTTATGTATACAGAATGCATAAATCAGCTGTGGTTCTAAAGTCTGAATCTGGTCCATTAACTTGTTGCCTGTTGCTCAGTTTTTTTTAATGGGTATAATGAGTGTTTGGATGTGAAATAAACTTTCATTGGTTCAATAAAAAATATGTAATTAGAACAAACACCTCTTAAAATTTCAGATGAATGATCCTAATACCTCTAGTTGTCTGCTGTTTATATTCAAAGCACTGTAATCAATTAACCCAGCAAAGCACTTGTCTGCCCATAGTTTGTGATGCCACACATGTGAACAACAGATGCCTCTGCAAGCACCACGATCAATAAATATGTAACTTGTAGTATTTCCAGAGCAGTTTTCTCATATGTTGTTCCATTTGGAAAAAGACATGAGCAAATTCTATGTGATTGAGTCCTCAGATTAATCAATGAAATGTACAATATAATTGGCTGCTATGCCTTACACAATTGTGATGCTTGCAACCATTTAACGTTAGTTTTTATGTATTCTATATGACCCACAGAAAAACACAACTTAGTTTTTAATAAAATGAAGTTTGGCAGCTCCTCTGTTACATTAGTGTTAGAAGTGCAACAATAAGACATAAGTCCATTCCAAGGATATAACATGCAGTATGACACAAGCTAAATCTGGAAGATAGAGCATTAGGCATTTCCAAACTGTGCAGATGTTTTTTATTTCATTTTCTTGTTACTTGGAATTTCTCAGTAACCATGCTAACTGTACAATTCTGGCAATGGTAAATGGCTTCAATTATTATGTCTTGTTCTTAACTTACGGAACTCTTCCTGCTAATTTGTGAATTTTGGGAAGCGACTGTACTCTGTGACAGATAAACATTTATACTACAGGTGGCAGCAACACCTTTGCAAAGGCTGCAGTTGCTGGTTGTGGAGTTTAGTCAGATTTTTCTAATCCGTTAAATAATCTAAAATGTATTTGCTATTTAATTCTTCACTTATTACTTAAGAGCTAGATCCAAATATCTGATTTTTCAGAGTTCAAGTGCTCTAACACAGGACGCAAATGGATCTGCATTAGTCCATTAGAACACTTATACTGTTTGTTGTAATTCCAAGTCACTTGCTAGCGCAGCCCAACCCCCTATTGGAATAGCATTTACCAGCAGTCTGAACAGAGCAGATTTTATTCCGAACATAAAATATAGACAGTATCAAATCCACCTGCACAGAAATTTGAATGTCTGGTTGCAGCCCTTTATCTCCAGAGAAATACACAATCTGCACACATGAAGAGGGTTATATATAATTAAAAACAGCTTTTGGAAGTTCCTGGTTACTATTTACCATCAAAAAGAAGGGTGTATGTCATTTAATAAAAGTTTATAAATCTTGCAATAAACTGCTTACTGTGCGTGAGTTACAATAACAGAAATATAGTTGATTAAGAAGGTAGGTAATCCAGAAGCTCACTGTTAAGTAACCTGCCAAAAATGGGATAATTGTAACTTTCTTCTCTTTTCAAGGATTCAATTTGAAGCTTAACCAGAGTCACGCTTACAACCTTTATTTCAGATATAAGTGCAGCGATTGAAAGCACTGTGCAAGTTCAGTTAACATTTCCTGGTTTTAAGCATTAATAAAGGGTTCAGCCTAAATAACTTTAATAAAGACAAGATACAGATAAACTTTGGACTAAATCCTACCAGTACACACCTGTTAGCTTATGGGTTCTGGAAACTCACTATGTCCTCTTTCACTGGTTCCGCTGTCCAGAACATTTAGCACAGATGCTTCTGGGCATCTGGGGAAGTTGCTGGAGATGTGGCTCAGGTAGAGGAACCTTGGATCTCCAGTGCCACTTGGGTGTGGATTCCTGGTTAGAACGACTGGGATTCGATTGCATGTGCCTTGAGGAGGCATTGCAATTGATCCACGGAGCACCAAGCTTTCGGTGCTCTGAAAAGTAATTAAAAATAGTCCCCCACTCCTTTCCCTAATTCTAACCCTAACCCTCCCTTCCTGGCAGCCTGACCCTAACCCTCCCTTACTTGCAGCCTGACCCTTACCCACCATCTCCCGCAGCCTGACCCTAACCCTCCCTCCTCTGCAGCCTGACCCTAACCCTCCCTCCCCTGCAGCCAAACACTAACCCTCTCTACCTCGCACAGAAAGGTTACTCACCTGTCCCTCGGTCCGGAAAAAGCGGCGGTGGAGCGGCGGCGGAGGAATATCGGCGGCGGCGGAGGCATTTCTGAAGTAGAAAGTGGTAAGTATTCGAAATAGGGACATCCGAAAAGGAACTTTTGGATGTCCCTATTTTGCAAATCAGATTTTCTTGCCAGAGAATGCAACCGGGGCCATTTGGACCTTTTTTTTTTGGCTCCTGAATAATACTGACCTACCAATAATGCAGTATAAAAAATCGCTCCTGCAACATTTGAATAGTGCAGCTAAAGCAGACATTCCAGTACACTGGCGATAAGAGGCCAACCCGTTCCCGAAGGAGTGGTTCACTAAGATTGATCTTTGCATGAACATGAACAAAATCATTCTGTCAGGCACAGATAATATCATTATTCTAAGGTAGTGGCCTCTCACCCCTCTTTACCTGCAGTGATATTTTCGTCCATATATAAACCCTTTCTAGCTCTAATCTGGGCAGCATGGTGGCTCAGTGAGTAACACTTGGTCTTCACAGCGCTGAGGTTATAAGTTCAAATCCTGGACTAGGCCTTATCTGTGTGCAGTTTGTTTGTTCTCCCCGTGTCTGCATGGGCTTCCTCCAGATGTTCCGGTTTCCTCCCACATGCTAAAAACATACTGGTAGGTTACTGTGTGTGTGTGTATGTATGACTATTGGGGCATGGACTGATGTGAATGTCTAATATTCTCTGTAAAGTGCTGTTGTCAATTTGTGGCACTATATAATTAAGCAATAATAATAATAATTACCCCACTCCTGCCTCTCCAGTGTCTTGCCTCCCTCTTTTCTTTTTCCTTTGTCTTCTACTTTATTTCTGAAACTCTGCTTTTTGATCTATAATAAGGAAAAATATAAAAATGAAAGGAAAAATATAAAATGGAAGGAAAAATATAAAAATGGAAGCTGTCTGCTGATACATATTGTATTTTATTATTAGTACATGCTATTGTTACAAATCATATATTCATTACCAGTACATGGTGGACAAATTTGGTTTCCAATAAACAAATAATATACAAAAATAACGTTAATACGTTTTTGGTTAATACAGAGGATCTTATGTGTATATATACTTAAACATATTTTAAATAAAACACTCTATATGTTAAATAAAAACAAAAACAGCTTGACCAAGAGGATCTGACCATATTGGAGCAGCCTCGACAATTTCATTTGCAATTCTAACTGTAATACTTTTAAATACTAATATAATAACTTTAGATAACATTATACACACTAATTAATATAGTGATGTTAAAATTACAATCAAGGGAGTTAACAATTTGGATGCATCGTAAATCCTTTTTCCTTACTGAGTCATAATCCTTAGAGAAGGCGTTTCCAAAGTAAACACTGAAATTCATTTGGAAACGGTTTCTTTGGACAAGCCAACCAGCTTTATGTCTTATTTAACATCTCTAAAGTATTTTCAGTAAACCATGCAGGACTATATACGGACATAAAACTGGCGACATGCAGTAGCAGATAATTCAACTATACAATAATATGATATATATTTCATGTTAATGCTCCAGAGATACTGTAATTTCTTGTCATGGAAAGTCTACTTCCTTCCCAGGATAGTTACAAAGCAGAAATATATCCTAATTATTAAATCATCTGCTCCATTTATTTTGTTTCACTATTACCAAATTCCGTAATCTAAAATCTCTGCATGTCCAGTGATCCTCTGATGTCTATAACAATCAATGTCTGTTGATTTGTGGCTTAAACAACCATAAGTGTATTTAAAGTGCTTATTTACAGGTCTGAATTTAGGAGTCAGGCTGCCCCTAAACCCCTCCAAAAACTCATACTTATTCCACATAATCATCTGTAAATCACCCTTAGGGCTAAGTCATATAAAGACGTTTTATAGGGAAAGTATATTATGGGGTGATAATTTTAGCACAATTAAGAAGAAATAGTCAACACCACCCTGCTTGCAGCCTGTCTTCCAACAGTTTACACACACTTCTTGCAGCCACAGACATTGCCTGGCCTGCCACAATAGCACATTGGAGTGTATCCAATGTTGTGTACAACAGCCCATTTACGCATGCAAAAAATGTAAGTACTCCATGTGTGTTTTGAGCCAGTGGGAGTCCCCGCATAAAAGGATGGTATCGAGAAATAGGGACAGGCGAAAGTTCCTTTTTGGCTGTCCCTATTTGGAATACCCATCCATTTTAGAATTTTTCTTCAGAATGGGTGAGTATGCCGATCAGCAAACTCACCCATTCATTTTCGGAAACGCTTTCGGAAACAGGATCTGACACTGCCACAGGATCTGACGCTTCACTGGACCAACGGAAAGGTAAATAACCTCTCCAGGGACATTTTTAACCTTTAGGGGGAGGGATAGGGTTACACTCTGGGGAAAGGAGGGTTAGTGTTATGGTCAGGCTGCGGGGAAGGGAGGGTTAGGGTTAGGCTGCAGGGAAGGGAGGGTTAGGGTCAGGCTGCGGGGAAGGGAGGGTTAGGGTCAGGCTGTGGAGGAGGGAGGGTTAGGGTAATAGAAGGGGAGAGTTAAGGTCATAATTAGGGGAAGGGTTGGGGTTAGTTTTAACACTTAACTTTCTAATCGAAGCACAAGCAATCGATATCCCAGCCAGTTCGAAACTTTTTTACTGGGTACCCACACCCGTTTTGAGCATGCTAGAACATGGTGTTTACACAACAGAACGCACTACAAAATAATCTGGATTAAACGCCGTGAGACTTTCTGATGGTGGTACATGATGACCCCTCCCCCCCAAGAATACAGCTTGTATGCATGGTGGGTGGGGGGTATTTACATTTTACAGTAAGGACTTGGTTAAGCCATTACACACCGGCCCCATTTTAGATGGGGCATGTGGGTAAAAGTTTAGCTTAGTGTCCAGTATGTGGAAATTCTGTACTCGCTAGGGGAATGCACTATACACTTTGTGTAATTTATATTCCATTGCGGAGACTTACAAGTGCTGTTTGTACTTCTGGATATGGTCTGTTATTATCAGCTGTGGTGGATCATGCAATGTCTTTGTACTATGGGGAAACAAAAAGTCTGGAGGTCTGTGCTAGGGATTGCACAGCGCTGCTTTTTTGTCTTCTTCCTTTTATTATTTTTTTCTTCCCAGAGCAGCCGCCACAGACACAGAAGACAATGTCTTGCCTGTCGCCACTAATATTAATGATCTACAACCATGGGATCAGATTGGTCTATGTCCGCAGCATCTCTGAAAACACATTTTTTTTCTATTCTACAGCAGCTGCTGACACAGATATTCCCAATACTATATTGGAAATGAGGGTTTATATATGAAAGATTAGTCCAGTTACAGTCAAATAATTATGGTCTGGATCCTTTTTACTAGGATGTGAAAACTTCCACTTTTGGCACTGTGGCCTATGCATGGGTGCTGTGGTAGCAGGATGGGATTCTGTATTGTATTATGCTATCATCAAAATAAAAGGTGTGTATAGGTAGCTGCATGTTTTCCACCCATTTATACATGCTATTAATTGCCAGTTGCGTTAAGAAACAAATCATGAACTTGCATTAAGAACAACAGACCTATTGCACACGTCTAGCTTTTCCTTTTTTTCCATACTGCCAGATCTTAAATCATCTGTTTTTGTGTTCTGTGTATGCTCCCACATCTGTGCTATTTGATTGGTATTCAATACACACTATCCAGACCTCCGGACTTTGTATAACAATGTACAGCATAGGTGTGCTAAAAGACTGCAGTTAAGACTACAGAACCCCACCATTTTATGTTCACACTAGTCAAAATACTTACACTAGGGTATCGGTCTAAGAAGTCAGTTTTTGAAAGGGGTCTGGTTAGTGGAGCACTTGTAGGGATGTCTGTATGAGGCAGATTCACAATTATGGATCAGAACACATCTGATGATTGCAGGGCTTCATGCACTGAACTCAAGATTGGATCCAGTCCGGTGTCAACTTTGCAGTATTAGAATAGTCACAATAGTTCTTATTCTTGTAGCCTTCTGATTATTTGTATTTTTTTTATATGTATAGTTTTCAAATATAATGCTAATTTGTTGAAAATGAATAGTAAACTATTGTAGCATTTCTTTAAATGCATCACTACATAGCTTTCAGTGATCTTTTTTTGTTAATGCTGAGATGACAAGTGTGATGTATCTCTTCTAATAATAGAAAGTGCAGAGTCCTGTATACTTTTCAAAATGTCATTGCTGAGGCATAGATGCTGCCTGCTTCTCTTTGTTTATACATGCATGTTTAAACTTGCCAGCTGCAAATATCTCACACAGAAGTAAAGTATATAGTTCTTTCTATTATTAACTCATTGATTAATAAGCCACATTAAAGCATATCATGTCTTGCAATGATTAAATGCTGGAGTTAAAAAATACAATTCAGCAGACTGCTACATATGCCAGAGATGGACACATCTACACCTTTAAAGGGTCACATACAACTCTCCTGATCAGTGAACTATCTCCTCTTCTCGCTCATAAGGATTGCCGCCAGATGACCCCTACTTTAGGATTTGTGCATTGTCCCCACATAATTTGGGGACCGTGCAGGAGTTTCGATAGTACGTAAGGGCAGAAACCAGTTCCTTCCCACTCTGAACTATCCCCCATTACCCTTCTTGGGCCATCATCAGATTTTAAACCAGAATGGAATTCCTGGTCTAGAAGATCCATATCCATCCTGGTAAAGTGGTTCCCACGCATGCGCTGCTTTCCAAAAGGAGGTGTTTTCCGATCCTATTGATGAAACCCCTTGTAGGCAGTATAGATACGTTCCTCTGTAACATGCCAGCATCAATGTCTATTGGTTACATTCCCCTATATTCTGCTACTAGATTTCCTGTCCTGGACCCTATCAATTTTGGGAAGTATGGTTTTACAGTTTTCCTTCTGATCATGAGTTTTTTATAAAATGACTCTCGACTCATGTTTTTGGACTGTTCTACAACAAGCAAGTCACTTGGCAGGTATGACTGAACTGCATCTCCTATTTCTGACACTTCATTTATATATCTGCAACTATGTTACCACTTTCTTTGTTCTGTGTTGTGTGCAATCATGTCATTACTTCCTGGGTTCTGTGACATGTTCTTGTGAACCCTGCCATCGTAGAAGTGGAAGTTCAACCTCACTCTAAACAGGTCAAGGAGGTGACAAAGAATAAGGTTGTACAAAATAAATATAGATAAAAAGTATATAGAAAAAAAACCTTTTCTTGTTTACCTCATAACTCTTTTAGGTGAATTTAGCAAAAGTTCCAGAGAAATTAGTGATTTCTCCAATAGTAGGCTCAGTTTCTCCTGATCCAACTTGTCCCCAATGTTCTCTAAGAATCTCTATCGCAATATAAAGGGTCAGTGCCTTAACCAAATTCTCCCTTTGGTTTGTTTTAATGTCTACTATAAAATGTGCAGAAAAATGTGTCCATCTTCATCCACTGATGTAAATTTTGTCACATTTACGCAATTATCCAATTATTGGCATATGAATTATGCTTCTTGTGCTTTGTGAATTACCTTTCTCACTTTGCATTGAACAAAATGGCTTGGAGCCATGACATTTATGGTCAGAGTTTATAATTACAGTGCACATCCACAGATATTTTGTATTAGTTTCTA
This sequence comes from Limnodynastes dumerilii, assembly GCA_011038615.1. NCBI lineage: Eukaryota > Metazoa > Chordata > Amphibia > Anura > Limnodynastidae > Limnodynastes > Limnodynastes dumerilii. The sequence goes on along the minus strand of WWET01001385.1, from coordinate 356,314 downwards.
ACACCTGTTTGGGTGTCCTGTAAATCTGCATTGTAAGGATAGCTTGAGGGTGATAGATGAGATACACTGTTGATAAGTGCTTTATCTAAGGATTTAGATTTGTTATAATTAGACATCGGATTATATGCACTATCAAAATGCCAAAATATGCATGCAAATATGCACTAAAAAAGGGCGAAATATGCACAAAATACTATTTATTAGAATTAACGTTTATTTTCACAATATATTTATATATATATATTAATAATCTGTTGTAATTCTTGTGACAATATACAATTACATTGCAGCTATATGGGAAGCAGTACTCACATGTTGATCAATCTGGTATTTTATTGATGAAGGTATTCGCTTGTCACAAACCTTGCAGAAAATCACAGCGCGATCATAGGTAAATTGGCCTGGGCAATTTTTTATCCAAGATTCCATTAAAGTCTGGGTGTTTTTTTTCACTGGCGGCATTATTTCAACAAAAATAAGATTTTCGTAGGTTAACAAACACAGCGAGCAATTGAATGACAAACAATTGAATTGCGTGAAGCA
>WWET01001385.1:325006-349202 GCA_011038615.1 Limnodynastes dumerilii | reverse complement strand
GGGAAAGAGAAATGTAGTAGTAGCAAAAGTATTGAGGTGTTACAACTTCTGAAAACCCCCAAGGCTTTCAATACACTAATCAGAAATCCTTACTAAGGGGGGAAAAACAGGAGAAAACCCCTTGATAGTTCGCCTTCACTTCCCTCAATCTAAGTTCTCTCACCTAAATTAGAACCAACCTGCAATGTAAACAACTTAACAATATGTAACTTAACACCCCATAACTAAGAAACCCCCTTATGCAGCGTGTCCACCCAAATATATGTACAGTAAGCCCCTGACTTCCAGTCCCCAAGGGTCATAACATGATCAACCGAACGACCTTCCACAACAGCAGAAGTTGCAGCCCCAATCCGAAAAGAATGTGAATTGTGCCGCAAGGCATCCAAATCAATTCCCTTCATGCAGTGTCTCAAAACAGAAACAAACTGAAACCTAGTCAGTAGTGAACCAAATGTATGCGCTAACCAATTAGACCCCATAGAATGACATCTACTTAAATAAAGCCTAGCCAGCGCAACAGGGCAAATCTCAGAATCGGTATAACTCCTAACTTATACCCATCTACCCCTCCCCGACTGATCTGTCTTTGACTTGTGCATTTTACAAGAAACAGAAGATTCGCCTACTACCACATTACCTTGCAACAAACCTGACAGAACAGCATTTCTGCCAGAAGCTACTAACTCAGAAACCTTAAAGGCCCCAAAATAAGCTAAATAAAAAGCTACCATGAATGAACATAACTCAAATTGGTCAAAGGCCACCAGACTAACAAATCTAATAATTTCCCTTAAGGTATCAGTCTATCGGACATCTACTTTCCTCAATTCTGCCCTCCTCCCGTGACCAACCCTTAAGAATTTTAGAAATAAAGAAACCCTTGGTGAAATCCCTACCCCCTTTCAACCTAACAAAATATGAGACACCTGCCAGAAGGGAAAACATGGACGCATTTGAATGCCCCTCCTTAAACTGCTGCCAAAACCAATGCAATAGCAAAGTTCTTTTAGTCAAGTAAATTGGATGTTATACCGGACTCAAACCAAGAAGAAGGCTGCGGTGCAGCGCACCATGCTCCTTGGAAATATGCACCGAAACCTGCTCCAACTCAGCGTTTGACATTGCTGTCTTGTTCCAAATAAAAGTGCCCTTAGAACGATCCAAAAACTTAATCTACACACCCATGTCATCCCGAAGCTCCTTGGACAAGTGCCCAAAATGATGAGACATTTTAACACTTGCCGTCGCTCTCTCCTGACAACTACGGAAAATTTTGCCCATTGGGATTACCCGGCAAGCAAAATTAAGAGGGCCCAACAAAGATTGAACCTTCTTCAAAATAACATGGCGCCCCTCACGCAACTTTTAACTTAAAAACTTTCTCCGCAGGCAAACGACAAGACCCCTCCACAGTATCTATTTCAATGTCAAATAAGAAAGACAAGTAGTGGGACCCATCTACCCCTCCCCGACTGATCTGTCTTTGACTTGTATTTTACAAGAAACAGAAGATTCGCCTACTACCACATTACCTTGCAACAAACCTGACAGAACAGCATTTCTGCCAGAAGCTACTAACGCAGAAACCTTAAAGGCCCCAAAATAAGCTAAATAAAAAGCTACCATGAATGAACATAACTCAAATTGGTCAAAGGCCACCAGACTAACAAATCTAATAATTTCCCTTAAGGTATCAGTCTATCGGACATCTACTTTCCTCAATTCTGCCCTCCTCCCGTGACCAACCCTTAAGAATTTTAGAAATAAAGAAACCCTTGGTGAAATCCCTACCCCCTTTCAACCTAACAAAATACGAGACACCTGCCAGAAGGGAAAACATGAACGCATTTGAACGCCCCTCCTTAAACTGCTGCCAAAACCAATGCAATAGCAAAGTTCGTTTAGTCAAGTAAATTGGATGTTATACCGGACTCAAACCAAGAAGAAGGCCGCGGTGCAGCGCACCATGCTCCTTGGAGATACGCACTGAAACCTGCTCAACTCAGCGTTTGACATTGCCGTCTCGTTCCAAATAAAAGTGCCATTAAAATGATCCAAAAACTGAATCTACACACCCATGTCATCCCGAAGCTCCTTGGACAAATGCCCAAAATGATGAGACATTTTAACACCTGCCGTTGCTCTCTCCTGACAACTACGGAAAAGCGCACGAGCGCAAGCATCAGAATCCGACGAACCCGCAAACAAAAAATCGTCTAGGTAATGAGCGATGGCCCAATATTTTGCCCTGTCTGTATACACCAATGTAATAATGTACTACATTTTTCTAACAGCGCAAACGAGATCGAACAACCCATAGGCAAGCATTTATCAACGAAAAAACCTTCGGGCAAACGAAAACCCATGAACACAAATGAGTCAGGATGTAAAGGTAACAAACGAAAAACCGACTCAATATCTAATTTAACCATAAGAGCTCCCTTGCCACAAGCTCGCACCAAATCAAGCGCCTGTTCGAAAAGCTGGTAAACAACCGAACACGCTGCAGGTCGATCGCATCATTAACCGAGGAACCCTTGGGATAAGACAGGTGTTGTATCAACCTAAACTTGCCAACCTTCTTTTTTTGATCCACCCCAACCGGACAAATAACAAGGATGCGATAAAGGACCCAATATTCTACCCAACTTAACTTCTTGTATAGCCTTCTGTAAAACAACAATATGTAATTGCCGAGTGGACTTAAGGTTCCACTGACAACCAGTATTAACCAAACCTGTAATAGGAAGACAGAAACCAACTTGAAACCCCTCAAACAACAGTCTAGCTTCCTCCTTACAAACATAAACTTGTAACCATTTTAACATAGCTGATAAATTAATGGGGGAGTATGCTTTGAGAAGGGGCCCTAGCTGCTGGGATGAACTGCATCCTGCAATCCTTGGAAACATAAGCACCTCCGCATTTAGTGCATAAGTGCTTGAATCGACATGCAGCTCCCCTGGTGCACCTGGAATTATTAAAAGCAAAGCATTTACCCTTCGTCTGATTGAAATTTGTAACACGAGATTGTTGATTTACCTTTCGCGATGAATAAGGATCTAAACCCTGCTTTGCATTTGTCATCCTCATCCAGTTCACCATATCACTATTATAGAAATCAGTATTTTTTGCACCATCCTGAATCTTCCTAAACCTATTGTCATAGCTGTTCCATATACCAGCCCGGGAAGTTGCATACATCTCATGTATGAGATGCAAATAACGTAAAATGACTATATACTCATTAGGTCTTGTTTCCAAATAACAAGTAGCAAAAGGCGTATACCCCGCCAGCCAATTAGAAAAACTCCTAAATGCATCCTCCCCAACACTCCCTTTAGCCTTGGCTGCAGCCAACCCCTCCTTGCCAGCCTGCGTGACCACAAACATATCCACAAATTTCCCATGCTTTATGTGCTTCCTCGATTCATTCTTAAAGTTTACGGGGACCAATTCTATAGTAGATTTGGCTTTTAGTGTGGGGGTGTTCCCAGGAGGGAGGATCATTATAGGTTTTTGTAGGCCAATGCGATGGGGGGAATGTATGAATGGATAATAAAGATGGTGAAGTTCCAAGCGCACTGAGAACAGAGCGCCCCCAGCCCAATTTGTGGCTGAATGAGAACCGTCCAGGTTTTTATCATTGCCTCAATTGCGTAGGCTGTAGAACTTGCACATAGAGATCTACCAAAAGTACCACTAGTTTCAAATCCAGTAAAAATGGACGGACTTTTGAGATCAGAGAAACAATAACGTGTAGCACAGAGGGAGTGGTTTATCTATTAAACTGCCCATGTGGTCTCCAGTACATAGGCAGAACCACTACACCCTTAAAACTGAGAATTGCGGAACATATTCGCAACATTAAGAGTAATATGACTACACACAGTGTGCCCATTCATTTCAGCACATCCCACAATTGCGATCCCTCACTTCTATCCTTTCTGGGAATTAAAAAAGTCACTAAACCATGGAGAGGAGGGGACTTTATCTCCATTATTTCCAGAGAAGAAACAAAATGGATCTACGATATGGATACACTTTTCCCCAATGGTTTAAATCTAGACTTTGATCTAGCAACCTTTCTGTTCAAATGAGAGATCTCTTTGAATGAGAGCCCTCTTTTTTCACAGTTGTTCGCACAAAAAACTTATGTACATTAAGTAACCTCTATATGAGAAGTGCATTGTAACAACTATCTTTAAAGTTTAAACTGGTTCTGCAGACATCTCGGGCCTGATTCAGAGATACGATTTCCACGGCACTTAGGAGCGTATATTTAAGATCCTAGAAAATTCGCAAAACTGCGCATGCGTAGTAATAGTGCAACGCCGTCTACGTAGCGGTTAGGAGCGTAAATTCGCTAAGAGCGTAAGTTTGAATCGCACGCAAGCACTTAAGATCTTAAGTGCAGCAAATCTTTAAGATCTTAAGGATTTGCATGGAAATGGGCGGGGGGAGGCAGGGAAATGAGGGAAAGTGGGCGCGGGCTGACACTTAGGATCTTAAATGAACGCTACTACGTCACTTAAGATCCCAAATGACAGCGTAGAGTTAGGGCTAGTCAATGGTGGTCTAAGTTTAAGATCCACCGCTGTTTGCAAGGGGAGTGACTCTTTATGCAGTGGGCTGGAACCTGCTAGGATCTTAACATTAGATGCGTATATTTGCGATCTTTTCGCAATCGCATCTCTGAATCAGCCCCCTCCTGTATAAATGAAACAGTTTCATAGATAACCCTGTGCAAAGAATCTCTACTGTAACACCACTAATTCCCCCAACTTGAATTCCTTAGAACAGCAAGGAACGGGAGGCTAATTTGCATATATATGAGGCTGACCTTTAAAAGTCCCGCCAGATGCGCTCTACGTAGGCGAAGCGTCTTTTAACGGAGCATCTTCCTTGGATCACCCCCCGCTAAAAGCACAGTACCTGACGGGTCAACATTGGCAGCATCTGCATACAGCCAGGACAGACACCACAAGGGAAACTGCGACTAGGGACTAGGAACCACCGAAGTGCTACCGCAATAAGCACTGGTGAGCTCCCCGTAGCTAAGTATCTACCCCTTACCGGTAAGGTTTTTTGTACCTATTTTTGTGAAGTGCACCTGACATCAGGATTTTAGTGTTTTAGCATCGATATCCACTATATTGAATCCCCCCCACTATGGACCGCAGAACTGCTGTTTAAGAATCTTGAACTCATTACCTATTGCACTGTTTACTTTTGATAACTCTAACAGACTTTTGTATTTACTTTTGATAACTCTAACGGACTTTTGTATTCATCTATCTGAATAACTAGGAATAGTTATTGCAGCAACAGAACTACGTCACTTTCTACACCACTGACACTGTACTGTGGTAGACAATCCCTTTCTTTTCCCATTCCCTATGTCCATATACTGCATGTTCAACAATAAATTGTTTATTTTAATCCAATCCATTATTTGCATTTGTACTCTGCAATCAGGAGACTAGTCTGGCGCGCCATGGATACTTTCTTGCCTTTAATTCTGTTCAATAGGGAGCATCCCCCCTAGAATATTCCTATCCACACAAGGCAGCTGACAGATTTCAGTTTCCCACCTCTATCCTTTCCCCCGCCAACCCGGCCAATACTCTCCACCCCTCTTTTCAGCGCTGGATTTTCTCTTTCATAGGTGATTCAGAGCCGTCCAGTTCCTTAGGCTAACGTAAATTGCGTATATTAAGTTACTACGCATGTGCATTATGGGCCGGATTCACACACCCGTAATTTTTAACATATGTGCCTAATTTTCCAATTTTAGCTACTACGCATGCGTAGTAACTACGCTATCTACGTAGTGTTTCGTTACATAGATTTAAAGACCGCATGTATGTAATCTATGTAACGAAATGCTACGTAGATAGCGTAAAATAGTTACTACACATGCATGGTAGCTAGAATCGGAAAATTAGGCACGTATGTTAACATTTACAGGGTTATGAATCCGACCCCCTTTATCCTTTCTTAAATATATGCACCTAAAATGTAGAGCTAAGCAAGCTCGGTTCTCAGAGAGCTGAGTGGGCTCAGTTCTCAGAGAACCGAGCCCACCCGAACTTGGGGATCCGAGGCTGGATCCGAGCATGGCTCGGATCTCTACTCGTGCCTCGGGTGATTTCATGGTGCCCGAGCTTTCAAATCTTACTTCAGATCTCACAGGTTTGGGCATTGCTCACACAGAGCAATGCCACGGCGGCGGAGGAAGCAGCACGGAGAAAGGAGTGAGAGACGCAGCAAAGGTAAGTAAGAGGATTACTGAGAGGAGTTGGACTCATGTAGAAAATACTGGGGGAGCTGGACACACGATGGGTATACTGGGGTTGCTGGACACATGATGGGAATACTGGAGGAGCTGGACACATGATGGGAATGCTGGGGGTAGCTGGACACATAATGGGAATGCTGGGGGAGCTGGACTCATGATGGGAATACTGGGGGAGCTGGACACATGATGAAAATACTGGGGGGAGCTGGACACATGATGGGAATACTGGGAAGGCAGGAGACATATGATGGGGATACTGGGGGGCTGGAGACATGTCATTGGGGAAGCTAAGGGGCTGGAGACATGTGATGGGGTTATTGGGGGTCTGGAGACATATGATGGCGTTATTGGGGGTTTGGCTGTGGTGCTGTGTGACAAGAGGCTGCAACGTGGTGCTGTGTACTGTATAGGGGATGTGTGCGGACAGATTTGTGCGGCAATCACAAAGTGACTTCTGATGCTTAGCTTTATCATCCAGCCAACCTTTTGGCCTAAACTAGATAAAAAAAAACAATATTGTGAGCTGAAAGGTGTTCAAAATAGACTGGAAATGAATGTTATTGAGGCTAATAATACTATAGGAACAAAAACACCCCCAAATTCTGTGATTTTAGCTGTTTTTATAATTAAAAAAAAAAATGTAAACCAAAACACACAAATGCAGTTTTGGCAACACCAATCCAATATCCAAGAGCACGGAAAAAAAAATACAAAACCAAAACCAAAACACGAAAAATGGCCAGGCGCACATCTCTACTAAAAAGTCACATTTTCTTAACTGTGAATCAGGTCCTGGGTTCTTAATTATTTCTGATATGTTTTTTCCCATTTGATTAGAAATAAGATATAATTTTTGCTTTATAATTTTTGTGTATTTTATAAATAGCACACAGATCAAACTTATAAAAAAATCTTTACATTTATGGTTAAAGGGTTTTTTCCTGTCTAGGTTCCCGAGATTACATGCCTTTGTATATACAAAAGCTGGTCTAGCTGGAATCTGATTTCAAAGAATTGGATCCTGCAATAAGCATTTACAATTGTCTGTTATTATGTTCTCTATTTTTCCATACTCTGCATTGTACTGGATTTCTTATACATCTTTTCGAGGTCTCAATTTTTCCACATGTCATGTATTCAGTTGCTTCAGTATAGTTTTTTCTTCAGTTGGAGTCGATGAGTAACACCCCATGGGGAGTTTTAGGGTTAGGCTGAGGGGATGGGGGGGTTAGGGTAATGAAAGGGGAGGGTTAGGGTTAGGCTGAGGGTAGGGGAGTCTTAAGGTCAGGCTGCAGGGAGGAGAGTATTATTATTAGGCTGCAGGGAAGGGAGTCTTAGGGTCAGGCTGCGGAGAAGAGAGGGTTAGGGTAATGTGTTTCTTTAATGTAATTTTTATAGGTGATATTGCCTGTGGTATTGAGGGGAAAATATGCCTTTTTGCAGATGACACAAATATATGTAACTGGGTAGACACGCCAGGAAGGGTACACAAAATGAGCGTTGATCTAGGTAGACTGGAGAAATGGTCAAGAGTGTGGCAACTGCAGTTTAATGCCAAAAAATGCAAATTGATGCACTTGGGGCACAAAACCCAAAAGCTCAATATATCATTGATGACACTACATTAGAAACTACTGATGAGGAAAGAGATCTAGGAGTCATTATTTCATGTGACTTAAAGGTAGCCAAGCAGTGTAACAAAGCAATGAGAAAGGCAAGTCCATATGCTTTGTTGCATAGGGAGAGGAATTAGTAGCAGAAAGAGAGAAGTAGTGATGCCTCTTTATAGATCATTGGTACAACCTCACCTAGAATACGGCTAGAGGAGGGTGGCATTTTTCAAGGAAGAAGTGAAATAGAACATGAGGGCATAAATGTAAACTGGAGGGTGGTAGATTCAGAGGAAATGTGCAGAAAAGTTACTTCACTGAAAGGGTGATAGATACATGGAATAACCTCCTATCTGAGGTGGTTGAGGATAACACAGTAGAATAGTTTAAACATGCTTGGGATAAATATAAGAATATTCTAAATGTCAAACTAAATTGAGGGTTTTAAATAAACAACTGGGCAGACTGGAAGGGCCATGTGGCTCTTATCTGACTTTCTATGTTTTTATGTATGTTAATTTAAGGGGAGAGTTAGGGTAAGGGTTGGGGTTAAATTCATACTTTCCATTCACCATAGGATATTCTTTCTTTCGCCAATTGATTGCTTCTCCTCTGTGAGGTAGAAGCAATTGATTTTCCAGCCAGTTCGGAATTGTCTGGGGAATAAACAGGTTCGCCACAGCCTTTCTTCTTATACATTATAGCTTATTGTTAGGGTTACTGTATTTTTAGTCATTTCTTGTGATGGCAACTAGTCTGTTTTATAAATAAATTGTAACCTGTTAGTTTAACATAGTTAGTTGTTTTGATTTCAAAAGTACGTTTTTTAATTGTTGATTAAATATTCTCAAAAATTGTGCAGAGATTCCATAGAAGTGAACCAGGCAGAATGTCATTGATATATTTAAGCCTTGAGACCAAATTTGACCCCATTGCATTGACATACATGGGCAAATTCTCAATTGGCCATGTGTGTGTTAACAAAATTGGGGACGAATTTTGCCCCATCCCTGTGCCTGTCTGCTGTAGATAGTGTCTTCAAAAAATAATTTTTTTTTTCTAATATTAATTTTATACTTTGTGCAACAAAGTCTATGTAGGCAGGTGTTTCTGTATCAAGGAAGGACTCTATCGCTTTGCAAACCATATGAACAGACAGAAAATATATCAGATAGGTTTGTTATATGTTGTAAATTCCAAGGAGACTGTTTTGTAAAAAAGTTATTAAAGAGTTATGGTTGATATAGTAGGGTGGGCTCCATTTACAAGACTTATTTCAGACCTATAAAACTGGCTAATGAAGAAAACACCTCTGTCAGGGTACTGAAAATTGGTTTGAGGCAAACTTCCTGGGTTTGTCACCTGGAGTTATCAAGGCCATAAACCATTTGTGCCAGTATCAAACACTGTTGTGTTCACAGTGTTTCTAATATCACCATTAGATTTAAACCACTGTGTTACAAATTACGGGTTTTAGCATACTTGGCAATGCTGTTTTACTAACTTCCAGGTCCGTACTCTCACTCCATTGCGGCTTAAGTCATCGCCCAGCAAACCACACCGTCTCTGTACTATGTTTGTATGTCACCATCCGCATGCCTTTGACTCACATGGGTGTTTCAGTCTTGGACCCTAACAGCTGACCACTCTAGGACAATCGCCAGAAGCCCAGACTAGTCACATTCTCCTAAGGTCTAATCAAATAAAGGGGAGCCCTATTTAAATCCCTGGCACTGATATCTCAGTGCCAGTACAACAAATACCTTAGTGTTTGTTTCTGGTTCCAGCATACTCCCAGAAACACTCAGTGTATATATGCTGAACATCACTACAGCTAAGTCTGTATTCTGAACATTGCTATAAGCTTTGCATTACTTCTGCAATGCTCATTTCATTCTCTGCAGTGCAGATACTTTTCCTTAAATCTCCACTACCCTCCAGATACAGAGGACTCTCCTTCATCTCAGCGCAGTCCACCATTAGTACTCACTATTGGCTCAGTCCGCCAATAGCATCCAAGACAGCGCAATGTTTACCACCAATGAGCCAGATACCCAGAATTCAGACTCCGTAACACACTGTTTTACAAAATATAAGAAAGCCGCATGTAGCTCAGAAGGTCTGGTTTTTATAGCAAGATATCACTTCTTGGCTTTTGATGTGCAAGCAGTGATTCTTACAAATGTTTGTGTTTTTGCTTAAGAAAAATTACAACAATCATGGACATTTTTAATTCTACTTAGAAGAAATTGTTTTTGAACATGTTATTTTCCATGCAATAGAAAACCTCTTTGTGTATAGTATTTAAATGAGAAACAGCAGTGAAAGAAAAAAGTTTTTGATATGGTAACCTTACTGGAAATAATCACATTTTCCAGGTCTATTTAATACGTTTGGGGTACATTATGCACGGTATAATACTTGCAAGATGTTTCACCAAATTGTTCCTTTTAAATATTTACCTGATATAAGATCTATATAGGATGCCAATAATATTTTTTGTAATCTATGATGGCAAAAAACCCAAACAAACCTAAAAACCTCACTGAAAATAAAACGACCACACAACCTTAGTTGTTGTAAACTGTTTAGTATATGTGAGAATTGTACACATTGTGCTTTTTACTTATTTAATGATAAACAATTACTTAATATTTTAACCAAGATTTGCTGTGGACCCAGAATTCATTCTGTCTTGGGAGATTATGTAGTAAAAGTAGCAATAAAAAGTATAAAATATATAGTACATATCTTACAAAATAATTCTATTGTGTTTTTATTCTTTAAATAATTTGGATTGTTCTTGATTTTAAATTTTACTAAATGTTAAAACTAGATTTCTTTGTGAGGTGTATATATATATACAGAGTCACGAGGTGAACTGATCATAAAATAACAGTCATTATTGTGAACAATAACAGTTAGATGATATGGTGAGAACAATATCAAATTCATAGAAATTAATATACAGCCTTTAATATAAAATAGATTTAGTCAATGTGGTCATTGAATTTTTAACAGCAGATAAGAGCCACTTGGCCATCTAGTCTGCCTTCCACCCAACATACATCCTGTGAAGCAACCCTTAGTCAAATCCATCAGCTTCCTGCTATTATACCTACCGTTTTTTTCCCAAAAAAGGCAATAGGGTTTATTTTCAGGGTAGGTCTTATTTGTGTAGTACCGGTATCAGCACTGAGTTGTGGAGAGTAAACGATGGGCAAAGAAAACCACAGGTCTCACCACTTCATGGGCTGGTTGCAGGACAGCTATTGCCTAGGTTCTTTTCTTTCAATTGGAGAGGAGCAGGGAGCATCGAGGGGATTTGGCAGCTCAGGGTTGGTCCGACGCGGAACGAGATTATACTGCTGCTATCACGCAGGAAGGCCACACGATACAGGTAGCGCAGATCCCTGTTGGTGTCCCCCAGGGCTCTGTCCTTGGCCCACTCCTCTTCTCCCTCTACCCCTTCCTTGCTAGATAACCTCATCAGCACCTTTGGTTTCAACTACCACCTTTACACTGATGACACTCAAATTTACCTCTCCTCCCCTGACCTCAAACCCTCTCTTTTGTGTAAGATTTCTGAGTGCCTTGCTTTCCTATCCACATGGATGGCCAAACACTTCCTCAAGCTGAATATAGACAAAAATTATGTTTTTTCCTCCCCCTAGGATTTCCTCTCCCCCCTCCATCACCATAACCACTGGCTTCCTGTACGCTTCAGACCTCTCTTTAAACTCCTTATCCTCACCTTTAGGGCCATCTCCTCATCCACTTCTCCTTAACTCTCTTCCCTCATCAACATACACATCCCTTCCTGCCCTCTCCATTCTGCTAACCAGCGCTGTCTGACCTCTTTACTGATCACCACATCTCACGCCCATATCCAGGACTTCTCCCGTGCTGCACCTCTGCACTGGAATGACCTCCCTACCTCAATCAGACTCTGCCCCACAGTGCAGGTCTTCAAGCATTCACTCAAAACGCACCTGTCCAGACTAGCCTACCCCTCTTCCACTTAACATCCTCACTGCATCCTACATCTATCCCTTTTTTAATCCTTCCTTCCCCTCTGCTCACACCAGCAGTCAACTTCCTTCCCCCTCCTTATGTCTTCTGTAAGTTCATCACTCCCACTTAGTGTGTTAGCTCATGTGAGCCCGGCCCTCCATCCTAGTGTTGTTCCCTCTTCCACCACCTTTTACCCCATCCCCACCTGGTGGCTCCCTCTCAACCTCTCACTGTGCTCTATCCACTCCTTCCTGATCTACCAAGCTTGACACCTTGCATTTTGCCTTGCGTTCTGTGCTTGATTCACTTTATTGTATTTTTGTGATATTTTTATATTTAGATTGTATTTTATGATGTACTATGCGGTTTCTTTCCTGCCCTGTATATCTGTACTGTATTTTGAATTATTTTGTACGGTGTTGCGGACACCTTGTGGCACCTTATAAATAAATGAAAATAATAAGTATAATCATCCACAGTTTCTAGCCCTGCAGAGGGTATATTAGAGTAACGGAGGGTTGAGGGGGAAGAATGAGCCGGAGCTCAGCCAAAGCACTACAGTACATGCCACGCTAAGAGTCAGGACGTACGTAGGGCTTATTTTCGGGGTAGTTCTTATATTTATATTGTAGTTTAAGAAATTATCAAATTCAAGCTAGGGCTTATTTTATGGCTAGTTCTTATTTCCGAGGGAAAGATGGTACTAGCATGTTTTTTGGTATGTGGGAGGAAACCAGAGGACCTGGAGGAAACCCACGCAGACACAGGGAGAACATGCAGACTCCACACAGATAAGGCCTTGTCTGAGAATCTAACTTATAACCTCAGCGCTGTGAGGCACAAGTGCTACTCACTAAGGTACCATGCTGCCCCATATAAATTATCAGGTCTCAATTATATTAAGCAGGCTTGATATACTCCTTAATTAATAGACACAGTAATAACAGTGTACTATTGGAAATGTATTTGAGTCTATTTCAAGCCCAGAGTCCTCAGAATTACCAACAGTGACCTTGTTTTAGAGGTGAGTGTACACCATCTTGCGTGAAGTTTTTCTGCGTGATTTTCTACTGCGCATGCTCAGAACTAAAGGACAGCATTCCCCATTCAGATCTGAACGCAACTCGAGCATTGGCATTTTGTGTTTTGAGGTGTGTGTTGAGGGAGGGAAAGGGTAGAGGGACTTGTACAGTAAGGACAAGTAAGTGCAACTGATCCAGATCAGAAAACATACATAAAAAAAAGGACTGTTTACATTAACATATTTGCAACTGCTGCAGGTCATGTCTAAGTCCAAGGTACTCACCTTCCACAACCTATTTCATACTCTTTTATTAGGATGTGACACTTTGAAAGCATTGCAATATCTCTATATTGTGCATGTTATTCATTTCTACATACACTAAGAAAAAATATATTTTAAACATTTTTAAATAAACAATTATTATTATTCTCATAGTTTTCATGCGCTCATATTGCAACAGAAGTGATTGCAGTATTCATAAACATTTTTTACAGTTTAGAATAGTACTTTAAGTCAACCCAACTATCCCAGACGGCTATAAAATTTTGACAACTCATGATATACACACTGGTATACACAAATTTCTCATGCCCAAGTGAAGTGTTTATGAACATAAACAAAGATTTTATTACTATATTGAGTATTCTAAGTTTTGCCCAGCATCTACCCCTGTTGATACGAGTCATATTTCTACATAAGTCTTACACTAACATAAATCACACATAACCTCTATTCCTTTATTTCTCTTAAATCCGTCTGGGGGACACTGCTAACCATGGGTGGGATGAGGCTCTGTGGAACTGGACACTTAACAGTTAAAGAACTGTTAAGCTGGGCACATACTAGAGCAATTAACGCCACAGCAGAAAGTGGTCAATAATTGGGACAATTTTCTAATGGGGTAATGTCCCTATATCAGCCTCACACACTGCTCTTGCTGGAAGTGATAATCCATGTTAAGGAGATAGGAGCTGCTGAGATTGATAGAAGTCCCTTGCAGCTTATTGGCTGCACAGGCCTTCCATAAGTATTGCACTGATTGGCTGCAAAGGCCTCCTGTCAGTCTTGGTCAGTCAGTATTCCAGAGAGTGGGCGCAGCCCGGGAGAAGTCCTGTAACTGGGATTTAGAACATTTATGAAGTGCTGAAGAGAGTTGCAAATCTTGTGATGATCTGAGAGAACGTGCTGGAATATATCTGGAGACAAGTTAGGATATGTATGCAGGTGCAGTCTTGTGCTTTATAGGTAGCAAGAGGATTTTGTATTTGATTCTGTAGTTTAGAGGCAACCAGTGTAGAGGCAAACAGCATGACCTAGCTCTAGATGAGCGTTTTGCAAGGAAAATCAGTCTTGCTGTTGCATGCAATATAGACTGTAGAGGGGTAATTTTATATTGTGGGAGTCCAATAGGAAGGGCATTGCTGTTTCTTCTGAGAGATATTTTCAAATTTTGGAAATGATTTTAGGTGTATATAACAGGATTTAGAAACCAATTGAATGTAGGGCATAAAGGACAGTTCAAAATCAAGTGTAACACCTAGACAACAAGCTTGGCAAGTAGGGAATATTTCAGTGTTGTCAACAGAAAGAGAGAGACCGGGTGAGTAGCTCTTGTTGGCAGGAGGAAATATTAATTACTCTGTTTTTGAAAGATCAAGTTTAAGAAAGCGGGGAGACATCCAGGATGAAATAGCGGAAAGACATTCAGTTACGCATGCCAGCGCGGTTGGTGATAGATCAGGGGTGGATGGATAGATTAGTGTATCATCTGCATAAAGATTATATTGAAAACCAAATGACTTTGGAGTAGATCCAGAACTACGTCCATCTACCATAGACTGACGTAATTCACTAAACAATAGCTACTGCGCATGCGCAGTAGCTATTGTACGTAATCTGTGTATCGTTTTGATATGTAGATTGCGTATATGCGGTCTAAAAGACGATCAAAACGATTGCGTATATGCGGTCTAAAAGACGATCAAAACGATACGCAGATTACGTGCAATAGCTACTACGCATGCGCAGTAGCTATTGTTCAGTGAATACCATAGACAGACGTAGTTCTGGATCCGGCCCTTTATTAGCTGTCCAAGGAAAGAAGTATAGATAGAGAAAAGCAAGGGACCCAAGACTGGGCCTTGAGGTACCCTAACAGATAGCGGAAGGGCAAAAGAGGTAGATCCAGAAAAGCGGACACTGAAAGAGCGATTGGAGAAGTAGGATGTGAACCAGGAAAGAGATATGTTCTGAATACCTATTGATTGTAACATTTGTATGAGAAGAGAGTGGTCAACAGTGTCAAAAGCAGCAGAAAGATCCAGGAGTATTAGAAGAGAGTAGTGACCTTTGGATTTAGCACTACTCAAATCATTGACCACTTTGGTCAGTGCAGTTTCAGTGTAGTGTTGATTGGATTTAGCAATACTCAAATCATTGACCACTTTGGTCAGTGCAGTTTCAGTGGAGTGTTGAGAATGAAAGCCTGACTGATGAGGATCTAGAAGATTGTGTGAGGAGAGCAAGTGAGTGAGGGGGTAGGCAAGTCTTTCAAGCAGCTTTGCAGGGCATGGGAGCTGGGAAACGGGGTGATAATTTGAGGAAGAGTTGGAGTTAGAGTTTTGTTTTTTCAGAATTGGGATAATCAGTGCATGCCTGAATAAAGACGGGAAGATACCAGTAGAGAGAGAGAGATTGCAGATTGTAGTTAGGGTTGGAATATAAGATAGACATCGACTGACCTGTGATGGTACAGGATCAAGAGGACAGGCAATAGAGTAGGAAGGGCAGAAACTTCCATTAGAAGGTTGGAATGAGGACATAGAGGGGTCACTCTTGTCGTATACCCACAGTCATTACTTATTTACTTGTTAATAATCAAAAAAGTTTGCTTGTAGAAATGAAATAAAACATTTTCACACTCACCGTTTTGCTGTCATCATTCTTGGGAAGAGTTGCTTGGAGCTTCTTTCTTCTTGGCAGGGAATCTTCTCCAGTTGCTTGTAGAATCTTCTCCGGTTGGTAGAAGATGCAGCTCCGGTCCTCTCTTCAGCTCCTCTGCCTCTTCTGGACTTGCCACGGCAACAGGATCTTTCCTCTTCTTCCGCGCCGCTCCTAATGACCATTCGGTCACTAGAGAGCAGCCTTTTATATTAATGATGACGTCAGAAACACTAGAGCCCTCCTAATGTAACTTACGTCATAATTTCTATAAAAGGCTGCCCTCTACTGACCGAATGGTCATTAGCAGCGACACGGAAAAAGAGGAAGGATCCTGTCGCCGTTGCAAGTCCAGAAGAGGCAGAGGAGCTGAAGAGAGGACCGGAGCTCCAAGCAACTCATCCCAAGAATGATGACAGCAAAACGGTGAGTGTGAAAATTTTTATTTTATTTCTACAACACACACTACATTAATACACATTTATTATAAAGTAAAATATATCAGCACACTACTGAATGTTGGTGCTAAATATAAAACAAAATAAAATGAAATAAGTGTTCACACACAATCACTTAGTGATTGAAACGAATAGTCATTTACCAGATCCCTTTCAATATAGGAACCGCGTCTTCCCCAGTCAAAGTCCTGGTTCTCAATTCCAGGTAGTTAGATCTAAAAAAAATAAGAAATACAGTGGGCCGGGCGGGCCGGTACTCGTGTTTACACACCCCACGTGTCGGCAGCAGCTCTCTTACCCGTTCGACCACGCTGTCTGGAGAAATCACCAGGATGCTGGATGCTGGATCTGACGGTATCATTTTGTTTGCGGTGGAGAGTTATTGCATATACACGCGGTTTTACACCACACAGTTGGTACGTTTTATTGATTGTCCTGAGGGGCTTAATAAACCATGGAGCGCCCCCTGTATTTCATATTTCTCTAGATCTAACCACCTGGAATTGAGAACCAGGACTGTGACTGGGGAAGACGCGGTTCCTATATTGAAAAGGGATCTGGTGAATGACTATTCGTTTCAATCACTAAGTGATTGTGTGTGAACACTTATTTTATTTTGTTTTATAAATAGCACCACCAATAGTATTATTATTGTTATTATTGTTATTTTTTATTATTATTATTATTATTATTATTATTATTATTATTATTAATATTATGTTTTTGTACATTAATCCTCCTAGGTGAGTGTTTCATCATTACATTATTTGTGCTTTTTATAGTTTTGCTTTACACCTCAATAGGTGTTTTACTAGAATGACACACTTTACATACCTTCTTTAATAATAAATTCTGTCAAAGGGTTGGAACTAGCCTCACCTGTTTAAATGGGAGTCCAATGCTTTTTCTTTGTTCTGCAGAGAAAAGTAGAAGACAATGCTACTGATTCAGATTAGATAAAAATGTATTTTATGTTTCTGTTAACATTATTAAAGTCATGCCGTAACAAACTTAAATTATGTAAACACGCCACAGGTGCTACAGCCAACAGCTTTAGTGAACACACTTTACTTGGAGTCTGTAACATTCAAGGACAGTTGTGCAGAGGATGACATTTAGGCAAAATAAATAATAATTAACGTTTGTGAATAAAACACTCTGGTCTAAATCCAGACTTCCAATTTTTCCTGATTTACATTCAGATGAGAATTCAGCCAATTTCATTTTCTGCTCATGTGCTCACATCCATTATACCTGAACACAATCTGCTCTATTCATACTTCTGAAAACTGTCTCTTCTGAAGTTAGCATTATGCTGCAGTGAGACATATGGGGCATATAGAATATTTGCATTATTACTGAGCTCTTTTTTACCCATCAGATTATATATAAAGAGTGTATTATTTCACCCATTTTAGGGCTTTATATTATATTGAACCTTACTATGGTACATCATTTGACTATTTGACTAGAAATGAGGAGAAATAAAGAGAGTTATTCATATGGGGAATATTATATATACAACTGCATTGGTTTATAAGTAATGAGTCCGCATCCTTTGCAGAAAGGGGTTCAGACTCACAGCAGAAGATGCCCTGGCATCATTTAGCAAAATATTTGGGAGTGTGGCAGCTTCCTATTTTGAAATAGGTGTCCGAACCCTGTTGCAATCTCAATCTCAGGCCAGAAAATGTGAATTGCGAAAAAGGGCCATCCGAAAGTTCCTTTTCGGATGACCCTTTTTTGAATACTTACCAACTTACTTTTTTTTTTAAGAATGGGTGAGTATACCGTTCGGCATACTTCACCCATTCACTTTCGCAATTCCCGATATCCCTTCGCCGCTGCTATCGCCGGACCAAGGGACAGGTGAGTAAACTATCTGTGTGGGGTAGGGAGAGTTAGGGTCAGGCTGTAGGGGAGGGAGGGTAAGGATCAGGCTGCAGGGGATGGAGGATTGGGGTCAAGCTGCAGGGGAGGGAGGGTTAGGGTCAGGCTGCGGGAGATGGTGGGTTAGGGTCAGGCTGCAAGTAAGGGAGGGTTAGGGTCAGGCTGCCATGAAAGGAGGGTTAGGGTAGTGAGAGGGGAGGGTTAGGGTTAGAATTAGGGAAAGGAGTGGGGGACTATTTTTACTTACCATTTTGGAGCACATAGCTTTCGGTGCTCCGTGGACTGATTGATATGCCTCATCGAGGTATATGCAATTGAAATCCCAGCCAGTTCGCAACTGGCTGGGAGGAAACGTCAGTTTCGAAAATCGGCCGTTCTGTCTGGAGCCCCACACCCATCTGAACGCCTAGGCATTGGGGTAATAAAAGAAATGTGCCTTTCAACCACCTGCCTCCTCCCTGGTAAAACTAGTACATGGGTTCTTCCCACACTCACAATCAGAGGTGGGTGTACAATGATTTTGGGAAAAAAAATAAGAAAATCAGTTTGTATTTAACAAGCTACAGTTACCAGCATGACAGCATCTTTAATAACTGAATATGCACTGTTTTCTATCTTTTCGAAATAGACAGCCAAAAGCTCATTTTTGCTATCTCTATTTCGAAAATATTACTAATTAGTATTTACTAATGAATGTGTAAGTATGCTGAATTTATCTTTTGGCATACTACCCATTCATTATTTCTGAAACAGCCGCTGCAGACCCGTCGCACCACAGCAGACAGGTCGCGCTGGACTGGGCTGGTGAGTGTACAAGGGAAGTCTATAGGGAGTCTTAGGGTTAGGTTGTGGGGAGGAGAGTTTTAGGGTTAGGCTGCTGGGAGGGGAGTCTTAGGATCAGGCTGTGGGGAAGGGAATCTTAGGGTCAGGCTGCGTGGAGGAGAAGGTTAGCATAATATAAGAGGAGGGTTATATTGAGGATTGGGATAAGGGTCATGGTTGGAGAAATACTTGCCTCTCGCCGCTTTGGAATCATCCTGGGGATCTTTGATTGCTTGTGTTTCACGGGGCAGGATCAATTGAATGCAGAGCCAATTCAGTTCTGACCGCTGACCCACATCCATTAACCACCAACCTATTTGCCTTTCTGATTTGCCTAAATGACAAAATCTCATGTCTGCTCTATTCTGCAAAACAAGTCACCTGCTAAGCCATTTGTTACAGAACTCTAAATGCGAAGACTCTGCTTCTCTGCAAACATAATCGCTTTTCTGTCTAAATCTGTGCTTAATGTTAGAAATCTACATGCGCTCGTGAAAACTGAGGCTCTCTGACTTTTATTAAATGCTCTAGTTCCAAGACTGAAACAACATTATTATGACAGTGGCTGGCTGACACTTTTTACTGACTGTTTTGTTCTGAATAATGATTAAAGTGTCCATTTTTAATACAGAGAGAGAGAGCCTGTTGTGTAAGTAAGCCTAACAATAACACCTGCGCATGAGTGCAAGAGACGTCCGACAGGGAGGCCCATCCCCTTCGCTCGACTAAACTCTGTAAGGTGGACAGGGGGAGGGGGTGGGACATTAACATTTTACAGTATAGGCGGATTTTAAAAGTTCCGGTTTAACTGCACCAGAGAGGGGAGCTACAATGGTGTTCACTCCCCTCTTCTGTGGGCACTGCTTGCTTTCTGTCTGAATCTGGCCCATAATGTTTGTTCCATAATAATTTGAACTGTGAGCATTACTGTGTGGCATAATCATATGAACAAGAGTGTGTTTTATGTGAACTGGGACATAGATACAAAGTGATGCCAAAAAGAAATATATCTCGGCGCCACAATCTAAGAATGTTCAACCTTAAAAAAATAACAGACTTAAGAAAAGCATAAGCATGATATTTGAAAAAGTAATACCATCTTTTGTTCTAATGAAAATAAAAATAATCAATTAAAATATGTTTTATTCTACTTCTTGTTGCATTCCCATAATTGTTTCATTAAATGCATTTTCCCCCCAAATATAATAAATGCCTTTGCAGTTAGAAGTTTTATCACAGAGGAGTAGCTGAAAAGTGCTTATTGTGCTGAAGGCACTATACATCTAAAACATCATGTTTATTTGTAAATTCTACAACCAGAGAGCTAATCAAGGAGGAAATAACTTTATGTATTTTGCAAGTGGAATGGCTTAAAAAAAGGTCACATCATTTTCCCACTCCAGGGCCAGATTTACTAATGTTGTGTTTGTTTAACTTACCAGAGTTTGGTTTCATTTACTACTCGCCGTATTTACTAATTCAAACTTGCCCAAAACCAGAACATATAAATCACTGGATTTACTTAAGGGCCAAGTTTTAAAATTGCTGGAGAATAGGCCAAAACTCGCCAAAGAAAATAAAGTTGGTTGTGAAAGGCGTGTTTTCTCAAATGGCTGGCAATTGGTCAGCAACTGAGGGTTATTGTTATTTTATGTACAATGGCATTTTGTGGCAACCTACTGCATACACTTTTTTTTGGGAAAGTGTATTAAAAAATCAGACAAATGTGTTAAACCAAAAAACTTTTTTATTTTACAATAACACAAGTGATGCGTTTTCACTTTTTTTTTTAGAACAATTCTTTAATTTGCTAAACCAATAATAATAAAAAAAAATTGTTATAATTCATACCCATACCCTGGTTTGAAACAACATGAATGTTATTTCTTCCTGTTTTTAATTTTGGCTTGTTCCACAGACTCTGCATGTTCTAGAGAAACTGTAGCTCTATCCTTCTCCCCAGACACAGATTGTGTTGCATATCTTGACATTTTATTACTACATGGGTCAAAAAAAATCATGATAGAGAAATTATCTATACTATGTTTAGAAACACCCAGTCACATACACCTCTCTAACACAGAATTAATCCTGAAACAGTCAAATTTAAAAGGCTAAATGACCAAACATCACATATTACAATACTACAAAGTGTTAATAGGTACTTACAATCAATCCAAGCAGAATATATTTGAATAAATCCACACAAAATGGCTCTCAAATGCCTGCAAACAAAGTTTTGGCTCATCTCAAGTTCAGCTAACCTCCTTCAAATGCGAACTCTCACAATCAGGTAGTGACTTGAAGTTATATAGGGCCAGATCCAGACCTACCCACGCTAGCGTTTTTACGCTCGTCGTATGCTTAAAAACGCTGTTTTTTCATGTTCTGCGCTTGCGCGCGCAGATGTTATGACCAGAAACTCTGAACGTACTTCTGAGACTAAGAACAACAGCCTAACTACAAACGGAGGGGCGTGCCAAACATACAACACTCGTAATTACGCTTCAGAGGCAGGGTGAGGCATTTAAATCGTACAGTATGGGCGTGCTTATGTGCGAAAGTACGTTCAGCCATTACAGCCGACATCAGTTATGCTTGTAAAAGTTAGGGTAGGGTTTGGTAAGTGTAAAATGGCAAAAGTATGTATGACCAAGGGGAGTGCCTAGTAATTACAATAGCGGAAATACGCTACACGTTGAAACGTAAACCGAACGTAGGTCTGGATCTGGCCCATGGTGTCTATGATGTGAACTCCTGGTGATTTTAAAGCAAACACCAGCACTTTTAAAGCAAAACATATTTAAAGCCTCAAAACAATTTTAATACAAATTGGCACAATCTACAGGGAGTTTAACACAAACTCGCTGAGAATTAAAGCGGCAGATATCACCGTAGTTTAAAAATCGCTACTTAAACTTGACCCTTAGTAAATCTGGTGAATTTCAAAACAAATACATCGTAGATTGACAGTGATTTTTACTGGTGATTAAATTTGCCCCTTAGTAAATTCGTCTCTAAGACAGGGAATTATGACATTAACTTTTAGGGATTACATTGCTGATTTTGAAGGTAAACTTAGATGAAATTATCAGGCATTATCAATCAGCTGTTCTGACTGCTGCTTTGATGCGCTTCCATTCTTGACAATGGATAGAACAAGATGAAGAAAGATGAAGAAAGATCTGAGATTGATTTAAAAAGAAAACTGTAAGCTTTAAAAATTAAAATAATTTTTTAAATTTTTAGTAGGCGATATCATCATTTAAAACATATAAATTTTTTTGGGCATAAAAACTCAACTCTGCTCATATACTGCAATAGATTTAGTTAGATATGTCCATATTTTCAACAGTTTCTCTTTGCATGTGGCTTTGATCTATCACTACATCCAAAACATCCTGCCAACAATTTCTTATCTATGTGGCTTTTTATTTCTTATCCTCTGACATAACTACCAATATTCTAGGTCATTTCAACATCCCTGTCAACAATACTTCAACTGCTGATGCCATTAGCTTTTCTCTGTAGCCTCATCTCTTGGGTTTTCCCAATGGAGTGATTCACCAACATATAAGAATGGCAATTGCATTGATGTTGTATTCTCTAAACTATGCTCAGTCTATGATCTTACTAGCTCACCTTACTCTTTATTAGACTGTCACTTTATCACTTGCAAGCTTTCCCTCACTAGCTCTACTCTTTTGCTATCTAACTCTTTAAAACATTAACAATGTTAATATCAACAAACTTTTTTATTCTGTCCAACAACTACTTTCAATTCCTAATTTCCACTCTCTTGATATGGCAGCATGTCACTTTAGAAAACCCTAGCAGCTGCCCTTGATCAAGTTGCTCCAGCTACCCCTTTTAACCACGGCAATTTCAATGTCAGCTGTCATGCACCAAAGACACTCAAATCCTTAAAAAGACTCTTCTGCAAAGCAGAATGTCGTTGGTGTATATCTCGTTCTCCCCATGACTTTTTAACTGACACCAACACTTATCACACTTATCAAAATGCTCTGAACAAGATTAACAAGATCAGACAGGAATTGTCATCCTCCTCGATAACTAACATACTACTCAATCTCTTTCATCGACACTTTGGCACCATTGGCCCGTATTCAGAGTACCGGACGTATAACATATACATCTGGCGTTTAGCGATTTTTACTACTGTGCATGCGTAGTAATTTTTATTACTAGATAGATCTTTCAGACCACATTTCTGCAATGTACATAAGACAAAGATACATAGTTTACGGTAAAATATTACTACACATGCGCAATAGTATATGTTATATGTCCGGTACTCTAAATACGGGCGCATATCCTCATTCCAACTCACAAATGAAGACGTATCAACTGTTTTCTGCTCGTACCACTCTGAAACCTGTCCTCTTAATCCTGTACCCTCACAAGTCAGTTGATATTTATCTTCACTCCAATTTTGAAAAACAAAACTCTGACTTAAACGCTGTCTTAAATTATTGTTCTATTTCCTAGCTTGCATGCCCCTCAAAGCTGCTCAAAAGACTTGCCTACACCTGCCTCAACCACTGCCTTTCTGCACACAATCATCTGAATACTCTTCAGTCAGATTTGGTCAATGGTTTAGTTACTGCTATATCTAAAAGTTTTAAGCGGTGTACCTCAAGGTTCTGTGCTGGGACCAGTCCTTTTTAATATATTTATTAATAACCTTGGTGATGGTTTAGAGGGCAAGTTTTCCATTTTTGCAGATGACACTAAACTATGTAAGGTAATAGAATCTGAGCAAGATGTAGCATCCTTGCAGAGGGACTTGAGTAAACTAGAGGATTGGGCGACCAAATGGAAGATGAGGTTTAACATAGATAAATGTAAGATTATGCATTTAGGGATCAAAAACAAGCATGCAATCTATAAATTAAACGGGGTAAATTTAGGAGAATCTTTAATGGAGAAGGATTTGGGAGTGCTTGTGGACAATAGACTTAGCAATAGTGCTCAATGCCAAGCAGCAGCTGCAAGGGCCAATAAAGTATTAGCATGCATAAAAAGGGGAATAGATGCAAGGGAAGACTGTGTAATTTTGCCACTATATAAATCATTGGTGAGGCCTCATCTAGAATACGCAGTTCAGTTCTGG
>WWET01001385.1:298414-309725 GCA_011038615.1 Limnodynastes dumerilii | reverse complement strand
TACATATATGTATACATATATGTATATATGGATATGGATTTTTTAATTCCTAAATTCCTTGAACAATTTGATAGGCTATTTCAACGTAGTTCCCTCCTTCAATGACTGAAGCTCTAATAGTGGTCATACACAAAGCTGGGAAGGATCCAGTCCTCCCAGATTCATACCTGAAAATCACTTTCCACGGACATAAAAATTCACACTAAGCGCCTAACCCTTCAGTTAGATGAAGTAATCTTGTCAATTGTTCATGAGGATCAGATTGGCTTCATGCCCAGTATGTCTACTCTCATTAACCTTCGCCGTCTTTTCATGCACTTGCAGGTGCCTCGCTCTGGGGAGGGGGCAATGGTGGTGTCCCTGGATGCCACCAAGGCCTTTGACTTGATAGAGTGGGGCTACCTGTGGGTGGTCCTGGAAAGATTTGGAGCTAAATTTGTATAATGGATATGGCTGCTCTGACGGCATGGGTTTGTATAAATGGATGTACTGCCCGTCCGTTTGCACTGGAGAGGGGTACTCGACAGGGATGTCCCCTCTCCCCGGCCCTTTTAGCTTTTGCTGTAAAACCTTTGGCATGTATTATAAGGGCACATCCTGGTATCGTCGATCTAGTGGCAGAACGTGGAATGGATGAGATTGCATTGTATGCCGACGACATTCTTCTGTTCATGATGAGGGTGTTACACGCTGTAGTATGGCAGCAGCTTGTAATGTTCTCATTGTACTGTTGCAGGGTACTTCGGTTCATGTTTCCCCTACAGCATTCCTTCTTGCTAGGGATCCTAGCTGATTACTTTGCAGCTGGGATGCCCTAGCTGGGATTTGGCTTTGTGTGTTCAGCAGCAAATAGGGATGTGACTCTCCCCCTAAATAGCTGTCAGCTGATAGCCTCCTTGCCGGTTATAGTTTCTAGTGTCCTGCTTGTGTATCTTGCCTGCTAATTTCTGATCCAATCTCTGCATCCTGAGTGCCTTGTTTCTGATGTCTTCCTCCTGTGTTAACCTCCTTGTCTGTTTGATCTATCCTGCTCATTTCCTTGTCAGCTGCTTTGTTTGAGTGAGCTTCTGCTGAGTGTTGTGTGTGAGCCCCTGCATCTGCACTACAGTTATCTGGTTACTATTGTGCTTATTATGTGTGTTTTGTGTTGCAATCTGCACTACTCTGATTTCCACCACCTGTCAGTTTATCCAATCTGTCTGTTAGTACTTCTGTTTTTCTGTGTACTTTGCTTTTGGTGCTTTCCTCCTGCACCATTCTGTTTATGATAGTCTGCCTGTGCTCATACCAATCTGTACTTACTTTGTCTACTTACCTGCATGCCAGCTTGCCTGTTAATACAGTGCACTCTCTGTACTTACCTTGCTCACTTACCAGTTTGCCTGGTCAATACAGTGCAGTATCTGTGCTTACCTTGTCTACACTTGCCTGCATCCTAGCTCGCCTAGGTATTTCTGCTCTATTTGTACTTCTTTGTGTTTCTGGCCTGATTCCTAGTTTGTTGGTAAAGACGTCTGTCGTCATTCTCTGGCCTCCTTGTCTCTCAATCTAGCTTGGGATTGTCCACTGAGGGTCGTGTCCTACTACTGGGGCACAGCCAAATGCATCCCCACCATCAGTGTGGCAGTCTCACAACAGAGGGTAAGGGAGTCCTTGCCTATACTTCTTGAGGTATTTGAGATGTTTGGAGTCTACTCAGGTCTTAAAATAAATTGGGGCAAAATAAATGTTCTTGCACAGGATAACTTGCCCTTAGAAACACTCATTGCAGATGACTAAGAGCTTCAAGTTTGGATGACTCCCTGGGTAGATGATTTCATAGAACAAATCTTACTCCCAATAACTAGCTGGTTTAATGCAAAATTCCACACCTGGAACAAACTTCCTTTGAGCCCCACTGGGAGAATAACTTAATTAAGATGTCCTTACTGCTCAAATATTTGTATGCCCTTCAGCACTCCCCGATACCGCTGTCTAGGTCATATTTCAAACCCATAGACTCCCTTTTGACTTAATTTATATGGGTGGGTAAATGCTACACAATCTCTTTGCCTGCGCTGTACAGACCCAAAACTAGTGGCAAGCTTGCGCCCCCAAACCTTTGGGTTTACTACCTTGCTTCTCAACTTGCGCACCTTAACCCTTGGGTTAAATATGAGGGACACGGATTGCTTGGTGACTTGCTCAGACACTCAGATGGTGGTATCCTTACCCCACCTCAACATCTGCTGGTGGGGTCCAAACGAAGGCAACCTGCCCCTATTGCAAAGCAGGCAATCCTTGTTTGGTGGTTTATGCGTAAACTTCTGACTGAGGAAACTTTGGATCCGGGTACCTCCAAATAGTCAAATATAGGGTTCCCAGGGCTAAAGAAGCCCCAGGGGCGCTCAGTAAGGATTGAGGCAGTTTTGATGTCCATAGGACAGGTATATTTGGAGGGGATATTAAGGTCCTCTTATGAGCTGTGGAATACCTCTTTCCAAATATCTACTTTTATAGGTACTTTCAATTTAAACATGCTTTAAAGGCTCAGTTTTGTAGACAAGGCCAAACCTTACAGGCCTCTCCGATTAATTAGTTATTAAAGGAAGCAGCTAGTAAAAGGCCAATTTCCAACATATACTCCTTAATATGGGAATGTGTGAACCACAGTGATTTGCCTGCACTGAGGGAGAGATGGGAAGTTAACCTGGGACAAATGTTGGATGAGTAATGGTCACAGCCTTTGGCCGGTAGTAGGATGGCAACTATTTCTCTATTGTTTCAACAAATTAATTTATTCATATTGCATAAGGCTTACCTTTCCACTGTGCGGGCTCCGGGGTAATTCCAGTTGTCCTAGATGTGGAGCTGATGGTGCCGATTTTTGGCACTTACTCTGGGATTGCCCAATGACCCACATGTTTTATGAGGAAGTCTGGTCATGTGTGTGCACTGCCCATCTCCCTCTTACCCCCCCTTGGACCTCAAAATCTTCCTTTTTGAACTTAATTTAAATGAGGAATATTCCTTAGTTGTCTACAGATATGTTTGCATACTTCTCATGCCCTGGTTTTGGTGGATCGCTCCTGGATGGCCCCCATCTTTCCCTCCTTGGTACCCTGAATCATGAAAGATTTGTCCACACCAAGCATATTACCTTAGAGCGCTTCAATAAAATATAGGCTCCATGGCTGGATTCTCTATATGTCATTATGCCATCAAACTTGCAGGGAGAGGTTAGCCTCTGGTGACTATGGGTGTATCTCTTATGCTTATGTTGACTGTCCTGTTGTTATTCGTGTATTACAATTTTGCCTATTATCATCTGTTCTATAAGCCTTCATTATGTTTGTCCCTTTTTTTCTTCATTCAAACTATATTGAGATTTTTGTACAATTTAGACATGTTGGATTTTGATGTCTTTTTTTAATATGAAGTATGATGTAAGTAGGTTTTTTTATACTTTTGTTTGTATGTTTTTAACTTGCAGAAAAAAAAATCACAATTAAAAACAAATCACTTTTTTATATAGAAGTAACTTCTTATGATTGTTCCTTATGCATGACCGTTCTTAATGAAACTAATCCTGTAGATGTTAATATTATTTGTTAATTAATAAGCTGACTTGGATGCAGCATAGGGCACATGATTTTAGAAGATGCTTCGGCTTCTTTCTTAGGTGGAAAAGAGCCTGTAAGTTAGAAATACTACTATTGTAACCATGGTAGGAGGCATTAATTGAAGACAAATTTAAAAAAACAAGTTCACAGTAGTTTTTACTTTTCTGTATGAGCCTGTTCATGTTGGCACTTCAAGTGTTTAGCCTTGGGTGTCCAGAACCCTTAAGCAGGGTATACACTGAGTTAAAAGACGATTTGACGTTTTGTGAGATTTGTAGTAATGATTCCAGCCTTGACCTGCTTAACGATGTCCACAATGTATATAGTTTCCAGTGCATTGTTTCACAAACTGTTCAAATGAACTTTTTCTGCATTGATCTGCTCGCCACAAGGTTTTACTGTGCAGGAATATAAATTGGAATGGTTTCAGTTGGGACATTAATGATCTTTTAAAAATGGGGTTTTCTATCAACCAAATCAGAAAATGCAATGCAGCATCTGCTAATTCTACAGCATCGTTTAACAGTACACACTGGAAACATTTTGGAGTGATCTGTCGATTGTTATGTGATTACAATGCTAATCAACAGATAACCCTCCAGTGTGTAAACATGCTTTATTTAGGCCCTGTTTAGAAATGCCTTTTTTTCTGAAAAATAATTGCAATTTAAGAAAATGCCAGTGCCTGAATTAAGCACCCTTAAGCATCCAGCTTTGATTGAGATTAAATAGCATGAGGTTAGAATAGTGGAGATAACATTCTTATCAGAGCTGTGCCTACAGGTAAACTCATTGACCTTATGATCTTTAAAGAGAACAAGCTAAAGTAGTTTACATGCCTGA
This sequence comes from Limnodynastes dumerilii, assembly GCA_011038615.1. NCBI lineage: Eukaryota > Metazoa > Chordata > Amphibia > Anura > Limnodynastidae > Limnodynastes > Limnodynastes dumerilii. The sequence continues at coordinate 305,280 of WWET01001385.1, read as the reverse complement.
ATATCTTCCCTGAAGCTATAGTATTGATAATTAAATTGTTTCTAAGCACATAAATAGAAAACCACTGCTTTGGGAATAAACATTTAATCTGGATTTATTTCATAAACACCCTAGTGCCTGATGATTTATCTCATGCAAACAGTAGAGTAATGCATATTTATCTTAAAGAAATAGGTCATTCTTTCTGATCGCTTCACGTTTACTAAGTAATTTATAAAATATGATTGTATTATAAATGTATTATAGTAGCTGTATTATGTGTAAATCTATAGATAGGAGGATAAATTATATCAGTACTACCCAGAGCCACATTAAATGCTAAAACCTGGGATTTAGAAACACAACTGAATCATGGTTGTGAATACTTTGGAAAGGAATGCCAGTTATTTCCATTCAGAACACTGTTCATGTACTTTGATTTATGGATTTGTAGGATGGGAATTCCAGCTGGCTTGATCTCTACAGTCACCTGCAAGCTATTAAATGACTGATGATGAACTAAGCAAATGGCAAGAAAATCTGTATTTCATGATAAATGGAAATAAACTAGTTCTGGTGTATAAATACTGTTTAATGAACATCAGTGTTGCAAATAAAGTGGATAACTTTTCATTTCTGAAAGGCTGTAACATGATGTGCTGTGCTAGTGTATAAAACAAAAAAGTAATGTTTAAAGTTTTCAAAAGAATGGAGAAGGGATGGGTTAGAGCCAACATGGGACCTTGACACACAGACATATGTACACATGCTGACGACATCTTTGATGTGGAATAGCATTGTTAGTAATTAAAGGGTAATTTATGGCCACATAACAGAATAACATGAACTAAAACCTATAATTCCCCAAATATTCTTTGTATGACATGCAACATAAAAAAATTTCTAACCAAAAGTTATAAATATCACAATTTATTTTCTACAAGTGATCATAACCATCTTAAGGTTTATAGATGTATATAATTTTGAGATTGGCTGCAAAATTAATTTTCTAATCCAAAATCTCTTTTGTAAAATATTTTCCTTTACAATATATAAATTTTACATGTAGTAATAACTACATAAGTACTTAAGTAATTGAGAAAAGGTTTGTTTTATAATTACAAAAGAAGAAAGAACAGCAGGCATTCTTTTTTTTTAATTCAACAGCTGTATGGAGGAGTGTGTGTTACTATAATGAAAAAATACCTTAATGACAAAAGCCAAAAACAAACAAGAAAATTACATTTACAATTTAAAATTTGAATAGAGCTGTATATTGTTTGTTTTTTATAATTAACAGCAACAAAATTATAGTGAATAACAGGTCTTATATTCAGTGGCATATCTACTTTGGATGCAAGTGGTATGGTGGCTACAGGGCCCATAGGCAGCCGCCCATCTTCCTTGCTGGCATCTTAAGACAGCGTTCAGCAGTTTTAAGCTACTATCCTCAGACAGCTAAACAGTCCACACAAGGTCCGACATCCTGTCAAGCTCCACCCCTGGTCCTGTCTTGTTCTGTCTCTGGTCCTGTCTTACTCTGCCCTGGTCCTGCCCATACAGGCTCAGGCCCAGCCTCCCCTCTCACAACCTAACCTTAACCGTCCCTTTACCATAACCATAACTTTTTCCTCTTCGCAGCATAACACTAGCCCTATCCTAACCATAACCATTTCTGTCCCGCAGCCTAACCATAGCCATTCTTGTCCCACAGCCTAACCATAACCCTCCTCTAACACTGTGAACAGGTACCTTGTAGAAATAAGAACATTATATATTGTACCCATTCGGATATTGAAGGTTTATGAACTGATAGAGCTGCAATTAATGGATTCATAATCAATATCAGTCTCAAAATAGAGATTGCTGAAGCAGCAACTACTTCTTATTCATAGTCTTATTGTCTACCTGTTTTGCTCTTAGTATATCCATATCAACTTCCTAATGTAATCGGGCTTGCAGGTGGAGTGCTGGAACTTGTAGAGACTGCATCTGGTCTTAAAGGTACCATGATATGTGACCTAAGTATTTTAACTATTTTTTAGTAAAATACATACAGGGCAACACAGAGATTGACAGAGGAAAATAGCACTAAATGAGCATTTTGCAAGGTAAATCAGTCTAGAAGCTGTTGGCAATATACTGTATACTTGAGAGGTGATCATGCAGGTAACACAATCAAACTACAGTTTCACCAGATATCTTACTAGTTTGTATTGTCCAATGATGCTGCAGAATAGTCTGAAACGTTATCTTGATTGGATGTTTGTGATCAACAACGTCCTGGTGTCTAGAGAAAATTTCAGTGTGACACATGATCTTCACTGCAACGATTCTAATTTATATTTCTTCATAGGGCCACCTTATGGGCGACCATATCATTGTATCAAAGATTTATTTGAACAGTTTGTGAAACGATCCACAGGAAACTAGAGAGCAATGGGGGGGACATCATTAAGCATGTCAGGGCTTTAAATATATGAATTTAAATTTTTATAGATATGCAGGGCAGTAGTTGTGATTATGAGGAGCGACCACCTAGAGCACAAAGACGAAAGGGCCTGGGTACATAAATATCTTAAGTTAGTATAGTTACAGTTAAGGACTGAGGAGGGTAGTTTTACATTTTGTTGTCCAAGGTGCTAAATCACAGCTGTGAATATATGTGTATTCTGAGATGTTTTTACAAGTATGTAGTATTGTTTAATAACAGATTGTATATGTAACTCAAATGACAGCTTTGAGTCAAGGAAATTACTTAGTCAGCAGCTTGAAGAGTTGGTTTTGATGTGTTTTCAATAGAAATGACAGGTAGAAATTCTACTATGCGGGTCACAACAGCTTGAGAGAGATCATAAATGAAGGAATAGTCTGCATAAAGATGATACTAAAACTAGTTTTATTGGTTGTTTTAGGAAACTGGTATAAATTGAGAAAAGCAATTGCCTAAAACTGAATCTTGCAATACTAATACAAATTAAAAAAGACTAGGAATGAAAATGTCCTGATCTATGTATTGTGACATTTATATGAGAAGTGAGTGGTTGACATGTCTGATGCAGCAGAAAGATTAGCAATGAGTAGTGGTCTTTAGATTAAGCCGTGATTACATAATTTACCACCTTTTTAAGTGCAGTATCTGTGTGTACCTTAACTTCTCCATGTGGATCAGTTTCCGTCTGTATGCAGATCCGTGTGGAACTGTTGTTTTCTTACCCCAGCACTTCATTAGGGGGATTAGGCATGCGGAAGTGAAAGGCCCCTTCCTCTTATCTTCTACTGTATGGACCTGAATTCTGTACGGTATAAGATACGGTAGCCTAACATGCTCTTGTCAGTGGATTTACCCAAGTTTTTTTTTTTTTATTGTGTATATATTCTTTCATAAAATACATTGAAATTCCATTACTTTTTTTGTATGCATACCAACAGTTACACATTGTTTTCTTTTCTTGACTTTTCTTTTTAATGTTCATGAAATAATCTAGTGAAACCTTGTTTAAGACATATTTTAGATCACTTGAAACATTTATGAGTAGATGAGTAGATTCTTAAGTTTCAACAACTTAGCAGATATGATAAGATTGACTATGGTGTAACATGACATTTTCAGTTCTCTTGGTTACAACACTTACTTAAAAAAATACTTACATTTTGAATGAGCAAACATATACTATGCTTTCATCTCCTTGGGCCGGATCCAGACTTCGGTAAGATAGGGAACTTACGTACATCATGTATGTAAGTCCCCTGTCCTGATTGTACTGTGCTGAGGCCTCATTAAAGCCTCTAGCTTTCAGTATTAAGTTAAATAGTGCTGTTAGATGTGGTGTCAGATATGTGGGGAGAGAGTCTTATAGTATGTAGCGCTTAGTAGTGCACTTAACTTCCATTTACAGAAATTGTGATGTGAGGATGACTCCTATGTCTTTTAAGAACTGGGGCCCTGATTCAGAGATTGAAAATAAGAACTTAAAGTTACACCTGGGCTAAACCATGTTTCAGATTTCATTTGTTGCAACAGTATTATAGTTAAAAGGTGATGTTTCCCAGCTCAAGTCTAATTAGCAGTTTAAAAGTGAAGCTGATCAGGTATCTGTGTGCAATAAGTAAAAGCAAAGCATTCTCCCTGCATGCATAGAATAAAATTAACTTGACTCCCCCTGAAATCAACATGGTTTTGCCCAGGTGTAACTTTAAGTTCCTATTTTCAGCCTCTGAATCAGGCCCTGGATGCCTTCATGAGAATTATCTTCAATAGGCTGATATAGCTGTCGGTAATATTTGAAAGGTTCCTCGGATATGTCTTTTGAGATTCAGCTTTTTCTGGTGTTTTTTTTTTTTCATTTTCATATATATTTGATATGTTTTTTGTGATATGGTGGTCCTAATTGCATTTGAAAGCAATTTCCAAGGTTTATTTCCTCACCTAAAATATTTATTTGTCTTATAATTAATAGAAATGTAGGCTTTCTTTGAGCATATAGTAACATAAAATTACTTAAGTTCTTTGTATTTCATTCTGTTAGAGTCTGCAGTAACCAATGCATTGCTTTTGTTAGCTCAGAAATGATGGCATGGTGGTGTCTCAGATATAATGGGCAGTATGAAAATATGATGGAAAATGCTTATTATTTGGTTAGTAAATCAGGGTATTTTTTGTTTTAATTGGTGCATAGTCACATGAATTTATGTTCTCTATTTTAGACTTTATAAATCTATATAATAGCTTGGTAAAATCCAGAGAGTAATTTTATCTTAGAGGAGCTATGATGCGGGAGTGAATAAAAAGAGAATTGATTGTCCATTAGGTGGGGGAACCTCCAAACATCCTCGGAGTGTAATTTGTCTACTTCTGCTTCTGACTATTTATCCATTTTTGTAGTTTACTGTAAATTTCAGAGAAATTGCAGTGGAGTTATTGGGGCATAAATGCTTGCAATAATAGAAAATGTTCTTTCTGTTTGATTTAACAAATACAAATGTGATGGGATAACTGAACATGGAAGTACAAAAGTGATCCTGCTATTCAAAGGAGCTAGTGCAAAAACTCCTTCAGAATGCTCATACCTCCATGTCTGCCCCTTATTATTATTATGTCCAGCCTTCATGTCTTCCTCTTATTATTATGTCCAGCCTCCATATCTGCCTCTATATTACTTGCCCTGCCTCCATGTCTGCCCCTTATTATTATATCCAGCCTCCATGTCTGCCCCATGTAGTATCCAGCCTCCATTGTCTGCCCCTTGTAATGTCCAGCCTCCATGTCTTTCACTTATTATTATGTCCAGCCTTCATATCTGCCCCTTATAATGTCCAGCCTCCATATCTGCCCGTTGTAATGTCCAGCCCCCACGTGTGCCCCTTGTAATGTCTATCCTCCATGCCCCTTATGTCCAGCCTCTAGTTCTGCCCCTTATTTCCAACTTCCATTGTCTGCCTCTTTTAATGTCCAGCCTCCATTTTATGCCACTTTAAATGTCCAGCCTCCATTGTCTGCCCATTTAAATGTCCAGTCTCCATTTTCTACCCCTTTAAATGTCTAGCCTCCATGTATGCCCCTTTTAATGTCCAGCCTCCATTGTCTGCTCCTTATGTCCAGCCTCTATTTTCTACCACTTCTGTGCAGCCTCCATTGTCTGCCCCTTGAAATGTCCAGCCTCCATTGTCTTGCCCTTGAAATGTCCAGCCTCCATTGTCTTCCCCTTGAAATGTCCAGCCTCCATTGTCTGCCCCTTGAAATGTCCAGCCTCCATTGTCTGCCCCTTTAAATGTCCAGCCTCCATGTCTGTCCCTTATGTCCAGCCATTGTCTGTCCCTTTAAATGTCCAGCTTCCATTGTCTGCCCCTTATGTCCAGCCATTGTCTGCCCCTTATGTCCAGTCTCCATGTTTGCCCCTTATATCCAGCCTCCATTGTCTGCCATTATGTCCAGCCTCCATTTTCTGCCACTTAAGTCCAACCTCCATTGTCTGTCCCTTTAAATGTCCAGCTTCCATTGTCTGCCCCTTATGTCCAGCTTCCATTGTCTGTCCCTTATGTCCAGTCTCCATGTGTGCCCCTTATATCCAGCCTCCATTGTCTGCTATTATGTCCAGCCTCCATTTTCTGCCCCTTAAGTCCAACCTCCATTGTCTGCCCCTTATTTCCAGCCTCTCCAGTTACTTACCTTTGAAGTCTTCTCCCTTCCTTCGCGGCGCTCTGCTACTGCGTCCTCCTCATGCTGCTGCGTCTCCCCATCTGTGGTCACGTGGTGCGGTACGTGCGACGGGAGCCCTGTAGAACCAAATCTGTTTGTATACATAGGTTCGGTCACTTCCATTCACAGTAACAGGTTTGGTATTACCCGTACTGTGCAATGTAAAGCCCCTGCCGCATATGCAGCGGCATGGGCTTTACAAAAAATACAAAAAACACAACTTTGTCCTGAGAGTGTGATCTCTCGGGACAAGTTGTGAGGCGGGTGGGACAGCGGGACTGTCCCGCTCAGATCTTAATGCACATTTTAATGAAAATGTGATTGCCCGTCTGCAAGGTTACCTAATTCAGATAGGTTCCTACCTACACTTAAAAATAAACTGCTCTAAGACGGTACTTACCTCCCTCTCTAGCATTTACCTATAAATTATTATGAATTATTGATGGCAGGACACAGCCACCTTTTAATACAACACAATCTATGTACCATAATAACAAATATAAGACTTACCGTCCCTCTCTCAGTAATAGGCTGCAGAGAAAGGATTGGAGTACAATTTCCTGTGTTGTCCCCCTTCCTATCATCTCCTCCTGTGTTGTCCCCCTCCACATGATCTCCTCCTGTGTTGTCCCCCTTCCTATCATCTCCTCCTGTGTTGTCCCCCTTCCCATCATCTCCTCCTGTGTTG
>WWET01001385.1:264712-298352 GCA_011038615.1 Limnodynastes dumerilii | reverse complement strand
GTAATAGAACACGAGGGCATGGATACAAACTGGAGGGCGGTAGATTCAAAGGAAATGTGCGGAAAAATTACTTCACTGAAAGGGTGATAGATAAATGGAATATTCTCCCGTCTGAGGTGGTTGAGGCCAATACAGTGGAACAATTTAAACATGCTTGGGATAAATATAAGGGTATCCTAAATTGTAACCCCAATTGAGGGTAAATAGGGTCTAGGGTCAGTATAGTTTTCAATAAACAAATGGGCAGACTAGATGGGCCATGTGGCTCTTATCTGCCGTCACTTTCTATGTTTCTATGTTTCTATGTAACCTCCCCATTCACTTTATCATCACCCCCTCCCCATTCATCATCTCCCCATTCTCATCATCTTCCCCATTCTCTTTATCATTTTTCTATCCCCTTCATTACCCCCCCTCTTCTTCATCATTTCCCTATTCTCTTTATCATTTCTCCATCCCCTTTTTATTTCTTCCTCCTCTTCATCAGTTTCCCCTCCTCGTTCTCTTCATCATCTCCCCTTCTCCGTTTATCATCTCCCAATTTTCATCATCTCCCCTTCCCCTATGTCTGTTCTCTATCTCCATTATCTCTCCTTCCCTTCATCAGCTCCTCATCATCTCCTCTTGTGTTGTCCCCCTCCCCATGATCTCCTCCAGTGTTGCTCCCCTCCCCATGATCTCCTCCTGTGCTGTCCATCATGACGTCACACTCATGAAGCTGGAAAATCTGTGCGCAGCAAGAAGCCGGCAGGCTGTCAGACATTTAACAGCTGCCCGAAGCTCACGATCCACCTGCACTGCCCTCCCTACTACCCTGGCCGGGATACCAGAATGTTTCTTCTGACGTGGTGACATGTCGGAAGAAACATTCCACGCAATCCCGATGAGAGTGTCGCGGCACCCCAGAAAGCCGCGGCGCACAGTTTGGGAACCATTGCTGTAATAGATGTGAATAGGTGCAGTTTGCGTTTTTTCTCGTCTTCGTGGACAATTGAATCTGGCCCTTAGAGTCTTTATCAGGGCATTAGCAGCCACCCATTCACCTTCCACACCTGCTTCCCTATTGCAGTGCAGTTACCATCTTCCTCTGCCTCTTTTATGTCAGTCTGACCAACATGGCCACAAAGCCACACCCCCTTTAATGACACCCATGCGATCACACTCCTTTTACCGGTCCAGCAGGGTCATGCCTCTTTTGGGGGGATTTTGCTACAGTGCACTTTTGGAGCTCTAAGTTAATAATTACACACAGTGAAACAGTTACAACAATCCCTAAAGGAATATTTGTACAGGCTCTAGACTTAAGAGTGAATTCCGTTCTCTTGCGTATTTAGGAAAATACGCTAGGACAGGAGCGTATTAACTAAAACCCCTCCCTCATTAAACTACCTCCCCCACCTACCTACAATAACATTTGCGTAGTAACGGCAATGGATGCCCCCTCAGCCATTACTATGCTGATACTATGGACGCCCGATCCCGATCCTAGTTACGCCGGCCAACATCTGGCCGGTGCATGCACAGATCGGCATTTCAGCCGATCTTACGCTTACGCCCGGTGTATTACATCCGGGCAGCGTAGGTCTGGGATCAGGCCCCTGGTGTCTGGATTTGGTCTATTATCTCAATATAAGGGAGAGAAGGATTATCACCACAAAAAAAATCACATTTATATCTGCATATAATAAATAGCAGAGGATTTTAACAATAAAGTAAACAAATATCTAAAAATAATATGGTGCTCTTTAGGTATCGAAGAATAACCTGTATTTACACAATGTATATGGTCAAGTAGCTGCATCGAGCTTGGACAACATGGTGGCTCAGTGAGTAGCACTTGTTAGATTCACAGACAAGGCTTTATCTGTGTGTAGTATGTTTGTTCTCCCTGTGTCTGCATGAGTTTCGTGTTACGTGTTTTTAAAGAAGAAAAAGTATATATAAATAACCAATAATGTATAAGAACATAATAAAAAAGAATGTAAAGAAGTAAACTGGTTTTATAAAGTGTTTATTTACTTTGGATATCAGACACTTTATCCCTGAACTTAATTGCTACAATACTGAACTGAATCTTTTTTACTTTCGCTTAACTTAATTTTTCTCACTGGTTTTTTTTATTTTTTCACCACGCTTTCCTCACTTACACCTGCAGGCCGTTTAAAAAAAAACCTGTCCAAGGAAGTTTTGTTTCTTCCTCCCTTTCAGAATGTTTCGGAAATGAGCTAGGAAAGTGTCATTAAATAGCTCCGATGCACGACCAGTTGCAACTTTTTCTGGGTGCTTCCTTTCAATAAACTCTGAAAGTCTCTCCCACATTCCCAACATTTCCTTTATCTCACTTGTAGACATAACCTCCTCCTCCTCCTCATCTGGCCCTCGAAACCACTTAAAATCTCTGTATGCTTATCTTCTGGACAAGTCTAAACGCAGGCTATTGTTTGCAAGGCATTCTTTGTATTCGCAGGCGGATGCAGGTGGTAGTTACTTGGCATGCCTTGCGAACGAGGCCAGGGGTAATAATACTGTACCGGCCATTTGCGATTCTGAGGGGGTAGTGCATAGTAGGGGCTCAGAAATAGCGAAGGTGTTTCTAGCATTTTACAAAACCTTATATTCCACACAAGCTACCTATACGCCGGATCAATTAAGTGGCTATTTGGATCAGGTCCGGTTCTGCACCCTCCCGCAGGAATCTGTGGATTTCCTGGAAGCCCCTTTTTTGATTCAGGAGTTGGAGGGAATCATTGGCTCCTTCCCGAACCGCAAGGCCCCGGGTGTGGACGATATCCCAGTGGAGGTGTACAAAACCTTCCCTCAGTTCTTTGCACCCCAGCTATTATCCCATTTTAACACATTCTTTGAAGAGGGATTGCTTCCTCAGTCCATGCTGGAGGCCCTTATAGTTATGATTCCCAAACCAGATAAGGATCCCCTTTACCCCGAATCTTACGGCCCAATATCCCTACTTTCGACTGATGTTAAAATCTTAGCGAAAGTTCTGGCCGCCAGATTAAATACAGTTATCACCCATATTATTCACCCTGACCAAACTGGCTTTATGCCAGAGAAGTCCACCACCACTAACCTCCGTAGGTTATTTAGTCACATTCAATTGGTTGATGAGTCCATGCCCGGGGCCGTGGTACTATCCTTGGATGCCGCTAAGGCATTCGACTCTGTCGAATATCCATATTTGTGGCAGGTGCTGAGAAAATTCGGCTTTGGCGAGCGCTTCATAGAGTGGGTCAGGTTGCTCTACTCTGCCCCTTCGACCAGGATATGTATAAATGGCTTTACATCAGACTCATTCCAGTTGGGCAGTTGGACATGGCAGGGGTGCCCTTTATCGCCGGCGCTGTTCGCCCTGGCAATGGAGCCCTTTGCCTGTCTTATTCGTGATTCTCCAGGGGTGGCGGAGCTCCCGGCAGGAGATTTGGTTGATAAAATTGCCCTGTATGCGGACGATGTGCTGCTCTTCCTTTCTGAGGTTGATAGGGATATGGGCGGTCTGCTGGATATAATCGACACTTTTGGGGAATATTCTGGTCTTAAGATAAACACTCCCCGGTTTATATCCCTCGTAAGGTATTTGCGACTCTTAGTGGGCTACTCTCCTCTTTTATCTGGGCGGGGCGCAAACCTAAACTTAAGATTGCAACTCTATGCCAGCCTAAGTCGGGCGGGGGTCTTGCTTTGCCGAACTTCAGGAATTATTATGTGACCTCCCAGTTAGTGCATCTCATTCCTTGGGTAAAGGCGAGGGGCCCCATGGGTCTGATAAATGCCTTGGTCCGCCGCTCTTCTCCGGGTCTTTCTCCCTTACAGCTCCTCTTGGTGGGTAGGTCTGGGGGTTCTACTTGTCCTATGGTCAAACAGGCCATTGCAGTATGGCGACAGGCGGGGCAGTTGTTGGGGGATGAGGACACGGATCCAGAGGTCCCAATATGGAAAAAACAGAATTATAAGGAAATATTGTCACTCCAGGCACAGAGCATCTGGTTACACTCCCCCCTGCAGACGTTAGGTCAGCTATATTCGAATGGGGTTCTAAAAGCCTTTGATCAGCTGAGGGAGGAGTTTGGTTTCCCTAATACTGATTTTTTCGCATATTTGCAGCTCCGGCACGCCTTGGCGACACAATTTAGAGATGGGGCTCCTATTCTCAAGGATTCTCCTACTAAATTAATGCTCCAAGATCTGGGCCAGCATGAGGCCATCTCATACATTTACAGTACCCTTAATGGTGTGGTTGCCAGCGAAACTCTGGCTGGGCTGCGCCATAGATAGACGGGGGATGTGGGTGTGTTGGATGATGATACCTGGGAGCACATGGTGGGTTGCATTAGAGAAGCCACAGCGTGCCTGCGATTTCAACAGGTCCACTTGTACGTTTTACATAGGGTACACTATATGCCACAGAGTATGTTTAAACTTGGGCTACGCCCGTCCTCCGAATTTCCTAAGTGTGGTGCCTCGGGGGCAGACTTTTGGCACATGTTGTGTGTGTGCCTGCTTTTACAATGTTTTTGGGTAAGAGTGTGGTCATGTGCTAGAGATACTGCCCCAGATCTCCCTCCTATGGACCCTCTCTTTGTACTGTTTGGAGTTAATGCTGAAGAGTTATGCAATGTGATCCTAAATAGATATGTGCTTAACCTCTCTACGCTTGCCAAGGTTGTTATAGCTAGATCCTGGTTAGCTCCTGACCCTCCAGACTTTCTTACATGGGGGGCCTTATTAAATGATACCGTGGGGCATGAAAGACATCTATATACGCAACAGAAGGCCCTACATAAATACCACAAGATCTGGTCACGGTTGCGTGAATCCCCACACAGTTTAGTTTCAGAATCCACCTGAGACCTATATACACACCAGTACAAGATTCTTGCATCAGACTCTAGGCCGCACTGAGCAAATTGGATAAATTCTCATAATTTGGAAGGCCCTGCATTACTCTCCCCCCCCTCACTCTTTTAGGTCACAGGCGACTTTTGATGGGTGTTGAGAGGTCAAGCGGACCAGGTGTCGCCCTGGAAGTAGGGATGAGCAGGATGTCAAACATTTGTAATGTTTAATATTTTGTGCAATGTTTCAGAAATATGTTTTTGTGCTTAGACGGTCAAAATTTGCAAATCCGGTGAGCATGAACTGATGCTCCCATAGCAGTGCCTTGGGTGGGGGTGGGGTTTGTTTTGTTTTTTGTGTATTGTATGTCTTATAAAATCAATAAAAAGACCATTGAATAAAAAAAATAATCTCTGTATGCTGCTGCATCTGTAGCTCCTTTAACTCCTCCGTCGTCAGTTCCTCTGAGTGCTCCTCGGCAAGCTCATTCACGTCTCTTTCATCCACCTCCAGGCCCAAGGACTTTCCTGAGGGACACAATCTCCTCCTCCACTGGCGCTTCAGGTTCGGGTTCGAATCCTTCAAAGTCCTTTTCGGACACAACCTCAGTCCACGGCTTCTTCCATGCAGAGGTCAAGGTCCTCATTGTAACACCCTGCCAGGCCATATCAATGATTTTGAAGCATATCACGATGTTGTAGTGGTCCTTCCAGAACTCTCGAAGGGTGAGGTTTGTGTTCTCCGTCACGTCAAAGCAGTGGTGGAACAGGTGCTTGGTGTAGAGCTTTTGAATTAGAAATCACCTGTTGGTCCATGGGCTGCAGGATAGGGGTGGTGTTGGGTGGAAGGTAGAGTACTTTAATAAACGTGAACTCTTCGAGGATGTCGGTGGGTGAGCAGGAGCATTGTCGAGGACGAGAAGGGCTTGCAGAGGTAGGTTATTTTCCTCAAGATACTTTTTAACGGAAGGACCAAAGACCAGGTTTACCCACTCCACAAAGAACTGCCTGGTGGCCCACGCCTTTGGGTTTGCCCTCTACATAACCTGCAGTTTTTCTTTTATAATCTTATGTAACTTAAAGGTTCTGGGGTTTTCTGAATGATACACAAGCAGCGGCTTGATCTTGCAGTCGCCACTCGACTTGGCGCACAGTGTGAGAGTTAACCTATCCTTCATAGGTTTGTGGCCTGGCATCTTCTTCTCCTCTGCCGTTATGTAAGTCCTCCTACGCATCTTTTAAACGACTCTTCTGATGCCTCGTCCACTGAAGTGCCTGGGATCTGCTGCAGCAAGTCAGCGTAAATGGCTCTTGCCTTCTTGCAGACGATAACCTCCGTCACGGTATCTCCTGCAAGCTGCTTCTCCATTAGCCACACCAACAGCAGATTTTCCATCTTTTCATGGACAGAGGTCCGGAGCTTAGGAAAAATTTAATGTCCTTGGCTGGCATTAGTATAGTCTTTATGGACTCCTTCTGCTTTAGTATGGTACATATCGTAGAGGTATTACGCTCGTACTGCCTCACTAAGTCCATTACTCGCGCACCACACTCGTTTTTCTATAATTTCACGCTTTAATTCAATGGTCATCATCCTCCTCTTCTTCTTCTTCTCAGCACTGTTCTTTCCACTCACTTTCTTAGGACCCATGGTTACAAAAAATAAATGCAAAATAAGCACAAAACACGAGCACAACTTACTGTATCAGAAATGCTGAGCGGGTGTTGTGTTGTGGCGTCAAGTAGTGGCGGCTCGTACCTCAAATTTTGGATCGCAATTCAAAGCAAAAAAGGGACCGAGTGACAACTCATATCTCACAAATCTCGTATGTCAAGGTAATACTGTATAATTAACCCTAGTCTGTATTTCTGTGTATATATGTGTTAGGTTTTTGTATGTAGCTCCAATAGGGACTGATGTGAATGCTTAACGTTCTCTGCAATACACTGCAGACAATTTGTGGTGCTATATAAATAAGCAATAATAATAATAACATACTTGCAAGTCATCCAGAGGTAGCCGTTGGTTAGCCTCCAGCCCAACCATGATATATCTGTGCATGTACAACACGTGTGCTGAATTCTGTTTGCCTTTGGATCAGCCCCTTTGTATCTAATATCTTGTTAAGGATGTGTTAACCCCATTACTCTTCCTTGTTTAGTAGGCCCTGAGGCTACTCTAATTGCTGATATTCAGTTATCTCATATCAGATTAGGGTCAATACCAATGCGTATGTTTTGAGTTTCTGTGCTATTTTTCTATGTTTATGAGGGGTGTTCAGTCCTTACACGTTCTAGGAAACCAATCTGAGCTTTTTCATTATTTGTTGAGCCTAGGGTGCTTTCATGTCTTTCTTAGGCATTGATAATTAAATTATTTATGACCCTGAAAATTAGGTAGTAACTGGTCCCCTTCTTTCCTTCTTTGACTTTCCCACTCTCATTCCCATATTAATGAACCATGTAGTTTTAAGATAAATATGCTGAACTATTTTTAAAACTAGACTAATGCTGTACCTATTGCATTAATCTGTTTTATTATATTTGATTCTATGCTTTTTTTTGTCTTTGTTCCTGACTGTAGTAATATTACAGCGGCCCACCAGAATACTAGTAACCCTGGTAATAATATTCTAACTGTGAACATAAATCGGGGTTGAGGTCACGTATTTGCTACTAACCTGCTCGACGGACACTAGATTGATACCACTGGATACCAAATCAACAGTGACACCAGATTGACAAATCTGCAATGGACTTGGATGCCTGCTTGACATTTTCACATTCAAGGAGGATGTTAATGTTACTATAATGTAAATTTTATGATTAGAATTAGGATGCTATAGGACAGTTAGGGTAAGGCTGTGGTGAGGACACACTTAGAGTAAGGCTGTGGAGATGGAATGGTTATGGTGGGTTACGCTGTGGTCGAACTTTTAACTCTCGACAAAACTAAGATCAGTAAAATAATAATGTCGACCTTAGTGTTGTCAATGAATTAACCGTGTCAAACTAATGTTGTTGAGTATATGAGTGTTGTAAAAATTATATTTAATCTAGTTTAGTATACCACACCTATATTTAGCTATATTATTTAAAATTATATCTGCTACGTGGAAGAAATGTCCTTAATGTAAACCTTATCCTGTTTCTTCAAGCGTCTCATTCATCATTTATTTGTTTGCTCTGATCTTTTGGATGGGATTGGATATGGTTTTAAGCTACTCTCAAACTGTGGCTGTCCATTATGAGCACACAGTATTCCATGTTTATCTACCATTAACAGGTCCCAGCATATCCTTTATATCTATCCATCTGGATTATCTAAAGAATTTGGACGTGTTTGTAGATCATTTATAGGTTTGCTACAATAGTAACATATATAGATTATTTACTGGCAATAGATACTTTTGATACAGAGCTCTGTTTCTACTCATTATTACCACTATTTTGAATATTTTTTTTGTGATATTTCTTTTCTATTTCTTATTGTAAATCACTGAAGCACGTGGCCACTTTGCGATTATTTGTTTTTTATTGTGTGTTTTAATAAAATATGATTGTATATATGGAGATTCTCCCATCTGCCTCAGTGAGATGTTGGGTTTGAGTTGAGAGTTGGGACAGTGCCGAGTATATAGCTTCAGTGAATACTCCCAGATTTGTATAAAGCAGAGTGCATATAATTTTGGATAATCCATGCTCCTGTTTTACTTGCATGATGTGTGTGGTTGTATCTGTGTCATTCTCATCAGGAGTATCAGTGCTTGGTGATAAAAAAAAAGACCTAGGGTCAGATTTACTAAGCTGCGGGTTTGGAAAAGTGAAAATGTTGCCCATAGAAACCAATCAGATTCTAGCTGACATTCTCTAGTATGTAACAGGAATGTGAGAGCTAGAATCTGATTGGTTTCTATGGGCAGCATCTCCACTTTTCCAAACCTGCAGCTTAGTAAATCTGGCCCCTTGATGTATCTGGTGCAGTGGCACCTTTGCTTGTCTTTTTTACTGTGGTTCTCCTACAAGTCATTCAACGTGATCGCATTTGTGCATAAATTTGTCATAATTGTTACAGTCAGCCAGGAGGATTCTCACCGGGGCGCGGAGTCTGTACCAGCACCAGGTAACTGGTAACAATAATGACCCAGTTGTGCCAGCTTGGTTGATCAATAAAAGACCTGCCTTGATATAAAGATACATGTTAATCAAAAATTGCAACTTGTGGTGGCTTGCAATTGTGAGGCTTGACTCCCTCTTAAAAGATCTAAGGATTAATTACCACACTTGTTTAGAAGAAACAAATTTGCTGCTGGATAGTGAAGAGGAAGACAATTTTACACTTCTTGTAATATTCCTTTTTAAAGATATTTAATTGACTTATTTCCTTCTTGTATAGTATTCAGCAGCTCTTTGTTTTCTTCCAGTGAGTTCAAGTCTCAAGTTGGATGTTAATCAGTGTAATAGGTCAGGCGGCCACCTTGCATATTCCAGTCAGTCTCTCTCGTTTGGAAATAATAGTTTACTTTGTGCTAGAGATCCTGCTGGAGTGCTAGTTTGAATACAGCTGCTTTAACGCCAAGCTGCGCTGATTGCTGTTGCTGTTTTAAGCAGGCAGTCAGTAAATTAATTGGAGTGCTGCTGGCCAGATAGGTCTTGTGGTCATGTAGTGGCCAAGATGTCGAACACAGTCTCTGCTCTAAACTCCGGAGCCGAACTCATACCCCTTTCAAATTGCCACTAAAAGCCCGGGTTTTTTGTCAAATTCCCAGGACTAGGCTCAAACTACTAAGGTCGAGTGGCATTGTGAAAGGTACTGGGGCTTTTGACCTGGGTCTAAATTGCCAGGGTTCAGACCCGGGAAAAAAGAAGGGTTTTTCCTGGGTCTCACACGGGACTGTTGGCAATGTGAAAGGTGCCGGGTGGTTTTTCAACCCAGGTTTTTCATATTGCCACCCAATTGCATAGGTTTGTTTACTATTGCTATGGCAACAATAAACAAATCTCTACTTAGAGCTGGATCCCTAAAAAAAACAATTTTCAAAGTATAGGGCATGCTAATGCTTGTAGTGCTAAAAGCACCAGCATGCCCAAGGATGCCATGTCATCCTGTGCCACACACAACAAAGTAATACCCCCCCAGATTCATAATAAAATAAAGGGCCGGCCCTTAACATAAATAAAATTATTTACATTTAATACATTACAAACATGTAATACAATAAAACCAGTGTTTTTTTGTCATAGAACACACCGGAACGGAGACCTGGCACCTTTTTTCGATGCAGTTTCCAAATTTTAATTATTTTTTTTACGTTTTGGCGGCAAAATCATTAAAACTGTGCATGCGGGCTGCTTGTGTGTCGAGTCTGATGCATGCGTACTTTGTCTGCGCTGTATTTTATCATTAATAGTTTTAATGTATTTAATGTATTTTATTAGTAATAGTTTTAATGTATTATATGTATGTAATGTATTAAATGTTAATTTTTTTTTTTATATTAAGGGCTGGCTTTATATTTTATTATGGCTTTGAGGGGGGCATTACTTTTGTTGTGTGTGTGGCATAGGATGACAGGGCATGCTGGCCCTTGTGGTTCTCCAAGCACCAGCATGTCCCGGCATCCTTGGGCATGCTGGTGCTTGTAGCACTACAAACATCAGCATGCCCTGTCGCATTTAAATTCACAAAACCCATGAAATTCATGGGTGATGTTAAAGGGTCGAACACAGGAAATTCCCATGTCGGATCTGGAATTAATATAGGTTTTTTTGTTTGTATTTTTTATTCATATCCACCGGCAATAACCTTGGTTGAAAAACTCGGGTTATTGCCAGGGCTGCAATTTGAAAGTGGTATCAGATGGAGGCGCTTGCCTGTATTATCCCTTAAAGCATCTCTTTGTGGGGTAAAGGAGTTGCAGTCAATGCTGGGGAGCTGATCTTAAATGTGCTCTGCTTCTGAGGACCCAGGGGTAAAGCTGAAGTCAACCTCGACTAACCCTGACTGAAACTAGAGAACATATTGAATCATGAATCACTCTTAAAATTGAAAGCTGCTGATTGTTTTCTTTGCCAGGGAGGCTAAGGGGGTGAAAAATAGGATGGATGTCACTGATGGACCTCCATTCTCCTATAAACAGCTCCTGCAAAGAATCTAGCTGATAGCCACTATACAGCGTTCCAGCTGAAGAATAAACGCATTACACTAGCTTATTTTACTGAATGAGCTAGGTAAATAAGCCTGTGTTATGTGTTTATTATTTGGCTGGCTGCACTAGCAACTACTATACAGGGGCAGGGGCAGTAGGATGGATGTCACTTATTGAAATCCATCATCCTGAGCACTGTTCTTGGAAGGATGATTGTCAGTTAGTGACAGCCATCCTATATTGCACCTCCCCCTTGAGGTGCAAGAGTATTATGCCTTTTTATATACAAATTCTCCTTAAAAATGTGAGGTGTATTTTTTTATTCACCAAAAACTATTTTTATCATAAACTCTGCTCAGTTCTGACTATTTTTTTTTATGTTCTAAACTTTTTAGCCAAAGGAACCCTAAAACACAACAATAACTTATCTAAAAGCAGAGATGACAACATCACTGCATACAAAAAACAAAGTTTGTTAAATTGTTTGGCAATGCTGGTTAGCAAAATAATCTTTGCAAAGCACAACTGATATAATTGTGTGGTTACATAGTAACTGCTATAAATGTATTGAGCTATAGTGGCTAGTATAAAAATGTTTTCATATTCAGCTGCTACCATAACACGGTTAGGGGAGCGGTACTACTATGTGGTCCATTGCATAATACTGGTTTTGGAAATGATTTTCTTTTAGTTTCCTCTGTAAACTTTGGAATATTTTTCCAATAGGTTTAGTGCTTCAGTCATTGTGGTTGTAAGTAAGCTCATATGCATTAGCACAGTTCAGTGGTTAACCACTAATGAAATATTCTGGTTGATGTTCTCAGAAGATTGAGGTTACACAGAATATCCTGTGATGAACAGCAGCAATGTACAGAATTCTTTTTCACTTCTATAAGTTTGTAATTTGATGTAATTTATTATGTTGAACAGTTCACATTATATGTTAGGCAAAATTGTGCCCATGTTAATGAGCGGTGAGCTCCAGTGCAAAAACAACCCTGGTTACTTTCTCGCATGTAAACGTAATCATTACAGGAATCTTTATTTTATACTTATAGTATGGTTGACGGAAGCTAAAATACGGGCATGAACAACTGCATTACTGGACTTTTGTATTCATGGCATTTGAATGTTTGCTTTTGTCTTAATATGTTATGATTGTTTACCCCTATTTAACTATTTTGATATTCATCCATGTAAAAACGTCCAACTGAACATTGTTTTAAGCGGTATATTTTACCATTTTAAGTGATTTCATTGTTATTTTGTTTCAATATTTATATGGTGGTTTCTTGATAGCTTGGGTTTTTACACCATTCAACTCAGTGTTAGCAGCTAAATGTGGAGCAACAAAGACACATGACATCTATGCATGCCATTTTTGCAATTTTTTAAGCGTCTTAATAAAAGCGGTTTCCTAATTTTTTCATTACGTGTTGTTGCTTTTTTTTTTGCTTTCTTTTTAAATTAAGATTAAGCTTATAAAACCAGGCTCTGTGTGAATTTTTAGAATCATGACATTCATTTGTTCATATGGAATCACTTGTGTATTATTGAACAACAATGCAAAACTGTCTAAAGAGAAATGTTTAATTTAGACATTCTGTACATAAAATATTCACTTGCCATACAAAATCAGCTGTAACATAGTTCCAAATGGAACGCTTAGGCTGGTAATTGTAAACAGACTTGCTTTCAGAATGAATAACTTTCTATAATTTTAAATGCATAACAAAAGTATCTGAGAAATGATGAATGCACAGTATGATTATTAACCTAAAACATGATCCGCCACTGTTCAGCTTACAATGATTTTTGTTTTAAAATCTGCTGTTCATGAAGCTCTTGTTACTGTAATGTACATTTCTCCAACACAAAAATAAGACATGGTCTTGAGTGATTGCTCCATCAACATGTTATATCTAATTACAACGGGTAGTATCCTTATGACAGCAGATGGGTAAGTGGGTCTCTGGTATAAAACATATATTTAGCTACTGATTTAGTTTGTCAGCATCTGCTTAGGCTCAGTTGAATTTTTAAGTTAATATTTATAAAATGTGAGCATTTATATACAATAAATTATCAAATAAAATGTTTAATAAACAAGCCATTTTGATTTTTTATGAAACTTTAGTATGTTTCCAGCATTAGTATGTCTTAAAATTCAAATTATACAGTATATAGTAGACAGGATAATATGCCCATTAAACAAAACATATACAGAAGAATGTAACTGTTAATAGTTGATCAGGAAACATGCACATTACACACCTGTCTTAAATAGTTGAAATTCAACCATCAATCTTATGTGGCTCATTAAACCTTAAGAGCATAAAAGGTTTAACCAATAATCAATAAAATGATCTAAAGTAAATTTTGGATCCAGAATTTTGGACATGTGACCACAAACAAACTCGATTGGAGTAGGGGAATATTGATACACTGGGTTGCGCATATTGTGCTATGATTGTGGGCTTGTAGTATGCACATGCACAGAATGTGATTGGAAAATTTACTTTGCAGAAGTGTGGATCCAGTCCTTTGTTACAATTGACAGATTGAGAACACTAACGACTTATAAATTAAGACACAAATTTAATCCATAGCGTGAACCTACATTCTTTAATAGGTGTTTTAGCACTGCACGCGTGCATGCGTAACATGGTAGCAAGCTTATCTCCACCATAAATTATGGAATGTACAAGGGGATAGTTCTGCAGAGGCATAGGCTCTTGGATTGGATTTTAAGGTAAAAAGCACTAGGTTTTACCATCTTATACTTAGATTTGCACAGAAATGTTGCTGTAAATACTCCAGAACTATAAATTAGTCTTCTTATCTCTGTGTGAAAAATGATACGGGTCCATTCATAGTATTACATGATTTTGTTCTTCTATTCTTACTTGACTGGGGAAGCAGCTTCTCTCCACAGCTCTCTGTATATAGTTGGAGGACTCTGGTATCACTCATTCTTGCCCTGCTCCTTTCACTGATCACCTGGGCTTTTGATGTCTGAAGTAATGATTTACTTTAACTCTCTTACTCTACATAGGAACACTGAAAGTGAAGGCAGAAAAGAACCATATAGTCCATTCATTCTGCCCTGTTACCGAAGTTCTTCTTTCTAAGAACCTTTCTTTTTAGATCTGCCTTGTGAAGTTAGGTGGAGACCAGTATGTGGCGTTGGACAATAAATTCCGATTCATAAAGAACAGAACAAATTTTAAATGATTTAAAATGTAGTTGTATAATTATTATCTGGTGAAGTAGGTAGTATAGTAGGCACAGCCTCACATAATTGTAGAGAGGAAAGGGATGGGAACTTGTTCTAGGTATAGCTGGAAAATAATTGTAGCTGTCTGCATATTTACAAGGATAGTGTTATGGTAGTGGCTTACCAGGGGCGCAGAGTTTAGATACCAGTCTTCACTTCACTGGAGCCCCTGATGGTTAGGATAAGCTGAACTGCTTTTCCCTAGCAGGTCAAAGCTCCTGGACGCCACTACCAACGGATGTATGAACACGACTCCCAATGATAGGAATAGGGTAAGAGTGAATAGTCCAGTTGACAGGAAAGGCATAAAAAAGGTGCCCACAGTGGAAGAGGGAAATCACTTTGGCACATGTCTGTTATACAGACATGTGTTTTAATTATCGCGATCGGCACAAAAACATAAAATCGCATCTCTAGAGATGCGATTTTATGTCTTGTGATTTCAATGCGATTTCACCGCGATTCGATGAAATCGCATTTAGTGAATTACAAACATTGTATGTTTGTAATAGAAAAAAGTCGGGACCGCGATGTGCGGACCCGCGATTAAAAAATTACTAAATTCACGTGAATCGCCTTTGGCGATTTTTAAGCTAAAAATCACGTTATTTTTAGCAATTCGAGCTTAGTGAATGAGGCCCTAAGAACCTTTCTTTTTAGATCTGCTTTGTGAAGTTAGGTGGAGACCAGTATGTGGCATTGGACAATAAATTCAGATTCACAAAGAACAGCACAAGTTTTAAATGACTTAAAATGTAGTTGTATAATTATTATCTGGTGAAGTAGGTAGTCTAGTAGGCACAGCCTCACATAATTGTAGAGAGGAAGGGGATGGGAACTTGTTCTAGGTATAGCTGGAAAATAATTGTAGCTGTCTGCATATTTACAAGGATAGTGTTATGGTAGTGGCTTACCAGGGGCGCAGAGTTTAGATAGAAATCCAGTCTTCACTGGAGCCCCTGATGGTTAGGATAAGCTGAACTGCTTTTCCCTAGCAGGTCAAAGCTCCTGGACGCCACTACCAACGGATGTATGAACACGACTCCCAATGATAGGAATAGGGTAAGAGTGAATAGTCCAGTTGACAGGAAAGGCATAAAAAAGGTGCCCACAGTGGAAGAGGGAAATCACTTTGGTAAAAATAGGCAAAGTGGAAAATGCCCGGAGGACAAATGACACTGAACAGAGACAAGCTATTGTATATATGTACTGTATTACTGCTAATCTGGTGTTTTACTCCAGAAAGGGTAGTTAATAAGTGGAATAGCCTCCCATCTGAGTTGGTAGGCTGACACAGTAGAACAATTTAAACAATTTAAATTAAAAAATGTAATTAAAGAACATCCTAAATCCTTAAATTAAATTGAGGGTCAAATTGGCTCTAGGGTTAGTATGGTTTGAAAAAAATTAGAACAAAAAACACTTGGCGGACTGGATGGGCTGTGTGGCTCTTATCTGCCATTTCTTTCTATGACCATGTATGTTATATTACATCTGCCTCTTTACCTTCTGGATAACAGCAGGCTGCTGGACTAATTCTATAATACATTGATCTTTCTCTGCTGCCCTCTGCTCCTTTACAGCTTGCCATTGGAGTAAATGTCTTGTATACACTGACCTATCTGATTTTATAGACTATCTCAGTGATCATATTGCTGGATCACGCAAAGCTAAGCATGTACAACCCTGTCTGCTACTCCCATCCATCACTACAAAATACCTTTTATACAATTCTCCATAGTTTCAACTGAGATTCAGCTTCACAAACACATTGTCATAATAGGTAAATCGAGTCATGCAGCTGCTGTAAAACAGAAAAGATTTAGCAGACCCCTTCCTTCGGGCTCCCAATCTGCAGGGGTGCAACAGCCTTTAGCTCAAGAACTTACAGAAGATAACCCCTCTTCCTCTGTGACAGCATCCCCTACTTTACAACAAGTCTTGCTTGCAGTAACTTCATGCGAAAAAAATTCTGTGCAACAAGATGGGAGAAGTACAAGTTCTGGCCAACAAGATGGGAGAAGTACAAGCTGATATCACTCTGCTCTGTCACAACATACCAAAGACAAGAGAAAGGGTGGGAGATTTATAAATGCTTTGGTCAAACTGCCTGGTACAAATTGCGGGTATTAGACTCAGACCCCCCCATACGCATTGAAGGCACATTGTGAGAACCATCTCTCACATCTGGGACATGCATACAACTTAATATGATACCCCTTGAAGGGGGAGTTGCGGGGCAACAATAATTCTGGTGGCCAGTACTCGGGGGCTCCACACGCATGCAAGCACATATGCCTGTGTTTCTCCATGTTTGTATATTTGTTCAGCTAATATGTGCTCCGAATGTTGCCTACGTTATATGCTATGTACTATCCTAACATATAGCATCATATTCTTCTCCATGTATATTTTCTGTTGAGCTGGAGATATAGTTCTCTTGTGTACATCATGCAATTTACTTGAATGTGCATTTTGACTGTCAATTGTTTACGGTGCAATATTTGAACTCCAATAAAAAAAGAAAGGATGGGAGAGGTGGAGCACAGGGTTTAAGCTCTGGAAGATACAGTCAACCCAATCAAAAGTAATGTTGCTGACCTAACTGTACAAGTTCATGCATGCAAAAACTAAGCTTTCCAACCTGGAGCGAAATCACCTGCACTTTGTTGGCCTTCTGGAGCTTGTGGAAGGTCAGAACACTGAGGCATTTCTGAAAAACCTACTGTTAAAAAAAATATGGTAAAAAAGCCTTCTCTGTACACTTCACCGTGGGAAAGAGCACACAGAATTCTGTCTCAACCTCCGAGACCAGGCATGGCCCCATGTACCTTTATTGCTAAATTCTTGCATTACAAAGACAGGGATGCAGTACTACGCCTCATGCGTAGCATGAGACAGAGTGGCCCAATAAGGATCGGCAAGACAACCATTTCTGCCTATACAGACTACTCGTTAGAGGTACAAAAGAGCATGGCCCAACTCACTCAGAGTCTGGAAAAAGTTGCGAGACCTTAAACTTCCATACTCCATCTTGTTTCCAGCTAGATTGAGTGTTGTCACTGCAGGATGTCTATATAGATCCAGCTGGTAGATATGTTTTTATGAAAGCCCTGTTAGACACATCACCCATCCTCTTGCTTCCACTCTATATTCCCTCTCCATACTTGAATTGTCTGCTAAAATCAGTTAGTTATCTAGCTAAATTCCATGACACATGGTACTGAAACCCAACTTAGATAGGTGGCAGGAGGTGGGCTTCCCTCCAACACAAACTTCATCCCCATTTGCTAAACAGGGGAAGAGTTGGACCTAGTGGACATTCCGCAACCCTGATAAGATAGAGTTCTCCTGCCACTCAACCACTTACTGCTCCCTCTTCCGGATATATTTGGCTTTGCTCTCCCCCTGCTTGTTGCCACAGATAGATGAGATAAGGTATCTACCCAGGGGGATCTCAGGACACACTACTCTATTGCTTAATATAAATGTGCTTCATAACTTAGGTATTCGATTTTGATTTTGGAAATTAAACTCCTTTTGGCTCTCTTTGATGGGTACTGGGGAGGAAATTAAGGCGGGTTGGGAAGGTTATTTTTGCTACAACCCTGTTGCTAACACACTAGCCATTACGTGGGATGTATTCAAAGCCTATATGAGAGACACATTTATAAGAACGATAGCACAGATCGACAATATTGTTAGAAGATTTTACAACTTATGATTTTTATTTAAGTGTCTATTTATAAAAATGAAAGATGAAACCTAATATGCCTTTGTAATATCTCAATAATCTAGTATTAATAAACACCCCAGCGTCTATGCTGCTCATGACTGCTGTATCCCTCCTATAGTAATTATCTATCCTTGGTAAATCTGTGCCTTGCCCTTCTACCTGACAGTTCCATTGATCTTTATTGGCTTTGTAACTGCAGATGGCAAGAAGATGAACAATAAAGCCATCTTTGGAGAAAACTGGTGCACTGCACACTGCACCAGCTTGTTGCACAGCAGTGTTGTACCCAAGTGCAGAAATATGCTTAAAGCCATCGCCTTCATTGCAGTGACCTCCATTTCATGAACCAGTCTATGCAGCGGTGGGCACCAAATGCACTGCTGGTAGTTCCACTGCCAGTAGTAGATGCACTCTTGGATCACAAGGCAGGGAAGTATTATTAAATACTTACATAAGCCATGATCAACTCAGGCAATGAAAATTTTGGCTTACTTAGTAGTTTCAGAGTCTTGTTTGTTTGTATGTTTGTTTGTTTTTTTATTAAATGGGGTCTCTGGTTTTTTAGTATTAATGTTTCTAAAAAAAAAGTTAGTCCTATTTCTAGAGTAGAGGACTGCTATGTAAATGATTTTGTAGCATTCATTTATTTTCTTTCTTCATTACAAGTACTTTTCAAGCTTCACTCATGTAGAAAATGCAATACTTTAATGTTGGACTACAGGAGAAAGGAAAAGTTTGGCTTAGATCTCGATTGGTTCTGTTTATAGAAGGCCTTTCTCCCGCAAACTGTACTGTCTTTTGATATGTCAGTTAGTTTACTAATCCTTGCCAAATGTACAAACAAAAATTAATCTTTGGTGCTGAAGGGCCTACACTGCATTTTAAGACAAACATTTTTTTTAAGTATCTGGTGTTGGTAAAGTTTAAGACATCTAAACAGAAAATGAAAACAATTAGATTGGAGAAAATGCATTACAGACCTCTTTTCATTCTTACTTACATCAACATTACATTTTTTAAGTAGATGTCTTCATGATGATTTATGACACAAAATGTAGCATGGTGTTACTGGCACCTGAGATTAAAGACTATTTATAAAAAATTAAACATGCTTTCAATGGCACTTAAAACACCTAAAATCCTCTACATAAAATGTATGCATTCATGTATTTATATAGACATTAACTTTAATAAACTCTCACTTAAATACACTATATTACTAGCGGCATCTTGTCTACTATGCTATGCTATAGAAAAATACTGTATACATTATTTCCTATATTCGCAAATGCTTATGTATTAACCTCTTATTGGATATCATCCAAAATGTTAAAGAGATTTGAATTTACCAAGTTTAAAGATCTTAAATTTTGTTGCTGTCCTACCATAAACCTTAAGCTGGCCATACATTATTACACGATTACTAGCCAATCATCCAGGCAAATCATCTTTGTAGTTAGTGGGCATAATACATTTTTAAAAACTAAATAGACTATAGACTAGAAATGATCTGGTCTGATTATTTTGACATGTTTAAGATATTTTAAACTGAGCCAATCAGCTAACTGAAAGTCTCCTTCTAATAGTGTTTCCCTTTTCTGCTGGGATAATTGGTCCCAGCAGGAGAGGTGTATGGTACCAATAACGGGACCTTTCCCTGGCGGGAAATCTTCCTGTTTATTGTGGCACCTCCTGCTGGGATTGATAAGCATCCCAGTGTATCGCCAGCTTTAGATTTTGTAGTTTCTATTCAATGAGACAGATCCAGATCTAAAAGTTTTATCCATGCGTAGCCTTTGCAATGGAGGCTAACTTACTAAATTAGCTATCCCAAATTCTGCACGTAGGAGAACAGGGTGCTCCCCCTGCTTTCCTACGTGCTTGTGGTGGTCACGTCCACAGAACCCTACCTTAAGTATTCCACAATACTAGATTGTATGTCAGGGCTAAACCAAGCCCTTACAGTGTAATTTCAATCAGGGGTTCTCCACCAGTGGTACTAATTCCATTGGTGGTACTTGGACCATTATCAGATGGTACTCAGTGAAGCTGGTCAAGGTTGTAAGGAGGTACAACGCCAAATGGGCGGGACATAATTTATAAAATATGTACGACAATACCCTAAAAATACATATTTAGGTCATGGATATGTGTAGACATGATATGCAAAATAGTACTTGACTTGATTACATAGCGGGTAAGTGGTTCTTGACGTGATTCTATAGCGAGTAATTGGTGCTATCCCCCCCAAAAAAAGGTTAAGAACCACTGATTTAAATGGTTAAACACACCCACCATGCATATCTCGTATGTTGCCCGGTTCCCCTTGCAGAGGATAAATTATGCACAAGGCTGTGTTCCGATGCAGAAGAATTGGTTCTAGCGTGCATAAGTCAGCTGGTTCTCTTACATCTGGATCCAGTCAAATGTTCTTTTAGCTTAAATTTAACTAAGCTAGTCTGAAATTTGTAGTTATTTAGAAATCTTAATCTAATCAACTTAAAAATACCTGAACACAAACACCTTAAAGACATCTCTACTTCTAATTCTTTTTATGATTGTATTGTGTTTTTAATTTGACTTTAACATGATTAACAAACTGAAGGACATAGTTAATTTGGAATCAGGGTGACACTTATTTGAGAAGAATACACTTACTGTTATATTAATTAATATGTTTTTATATAGCACTTTCATATTATGGCATATTTACAATAAAAAAGAAGACTAGTGTTAGCTTGTAATCAGCAGCCAGTTAAACTATTAGCATGTTTTTTGATTGTGCAAGGAGACCAGAGAACCTACAGGAAAGACCCATGCAGACACAGGGAGAAACACAAACTCCACAAAGATAAGGTATTGTCCAGGAATCAAAGTCATGGGGCCAAAATTACTAAGCTGCGGGTTTGGAAAAATGGAGATGTTGCCAAAAGCAATCAATCAGATTCTAGCTTTCACTTTCTTTTTACATACTAGAGAATGTCAGCTAAAATTTGATTTGGAACATACCATGATGTGGTACAAATGTAGTGAAGGCAAATTGTGTATGTTTATTTTAAGTCACATATGAGACTGGCTTAATGTCATTTTTTTAGCCTATGTCTACACCAGACTTGATTATTGTACTTAAACATCTGCGTTAATAGATTACAATATCAATATGTTTTCCATTGAAATGTTTGTTTACAATCTTCCACCAGTATGTGGCTTTGATGTGTTATGTTTGTGAACAAATCTGTATCTCTGGACAATTTTAGGAAAAAGATTACATATTTTAATAGGGATGTTATTGACGTCTTATTGAAGTTACTAAAACACATGGAAAATGAAACTATAGAAAGTTTTTTGCAACTTTTTTTTTGATTCACACTTAAGAGAGAATTTGCGAACATGCCTAAATATACGCATGAGCGAGATTCAGAGATGCTACAAAATTAGGTTAACCACACCCCCAGTCTCAGGAGGGCTCTCTAAGTGCATAGATTTAAGAGCGGATGCGTTTCCGTATTGTGAATCACATGGAGGCCATTTAGGTATTTCAAATTAATCAGATTTTACTTAAACGCAATTAAACGCAAATTTTGGTTAACTCAAGACTTCTTTATATTTATCTCTAGACTATTATTTTACTATTAAATTAATTTAGCAATTTGTTGTTTGTTAATAAAATAATGCCACTGTGCTGTAAGTTTAACCATTAGTGTGCCTTGGAGCAACGAGCTACCGATGTAAATGTATAATAATTACTATTTATATACTTTTTTTAAATTATGGTATTTTTATTATTATTTTTTTCAAACAATAATTTGGGAATTTCATTGTAATCAACTTTTTTTTAATAAAACATTATCTGAAACTATAGGCCTGCCCGGTGGTTTCTCGGCATTTTTATGCACCTTGGGCAAGTAGTAAAAAACTGGGATCTTTGGATGCTTATTAAAAATGAAGTTGTATTCATTTTTGTTTAGAAAGCCATTCTCCAGACCGTTGCGTAGGTATGTAGTTAGTTGCGTCTGGTAGTTCTCTGTGGGATTTTCCTTAAGAGGGATGTATGTGTCTCTATCACTTAGGAGTTTATGTGCCTCCACCTTATAGTCCTCAATGTTGAGAATCACTATACCTCCCCCTTTGTCCGCGGGTTTTATGATTATCTCAGTAATGTTTTGTAGGTTCTTTAGCGCCTCCCTTTCTTTTCTAGTGAGGTTAAAGGCTTTCTTTGTGTTCTTGTTGGGGTTAATCTTCCTTAGATCTTTTTCTACCAATTTCTGGAAGGTGTTGATGCAATCACCCTTCAGGTAGGTGGGACAAAACGTGGATTTTGGTTTTAGGGAGGTGTGTTTGTAGGTATCTGGTGATTGTATATTCACTACGCACTCTGATTGTTTTTTGTGAAAGAATTTCTTGAGGGTTAAGTTGCGTGTAAATTTATGCAAATCAATGTAGGTGTTGAACTTATTTATGTTGTTTGTGGGGGCAAATTTAAGGCCCTTCTGTAGCAATGATGTTTCCGATTTTGTTAGTTGATGTGAACTTAGGTTAAATATACCTGTCTTATCTGTTAGTGTGGTTTCATTATTTTTGCCTCCCTTTCTGTGACCTCCTCCCCCTCTGATTCCTCTCCTTGTAGATCTGATCGCCTTCTTTTTATGGGGATTGGTGTGGGGTTTTGGGAATTTGCTGGTCCCTGTACTTCCCCTCTCTCTATATTGATCACTCTTATATCTTTCTCCTCCTGCCTGTACGGTGGGGCTGGTGTCTGTGTGGGGACCTCTAAAAAATGATCCTGTGTCGATTCGCAGACTGGGGAATCATGTTGAATAGTTTCTTGGAATAGTGTTATTATATTCTCAGGTTTGTCATCTAGCGAATTTCTGTGTGTATTACCTGGGGATTCTGTTTGGGTGTGTCCAATGACTGACTGGTCATGTGTTGTGGTATCTCTAGCCATCGTGTCTACCTCTATGGCTTCTCCAGCTATGTTGTACCCCTCTGGTGTTGTGTAATTTACAACAGAGCCCTAACCTGACCACCTTGTTCTGCCCCACTACATTCAAGGTATTTCCCTGCATCACCAGACCCTGGCCAAACAGAGGTCATGCTATATACAGATATTTAATTTGTACACATAATATTTGATTATATCCTGACAGGCTACTTTATCTTTTTCCATGTGTATGTATACTTCTGTAAGACACTCCTACTAGTGAATCATTCCTAACTCTGCTGGAACGTCCATACTGTACATTAGTAGCCTGTGTGCCATATGTTTGAGTTCTAGGCATACTCTGTATATCCGCTCAGAAAAATACACAAAGAGATTCTGCACTTTCTTAAGTTTGAATTAAGGGCCAGTGTTACATGCTGCTGGCAAATCATCATCTCATTGATGTGTTGTGTCTTTGGTCCTATGACACACATGCTGTTTTCCTGAGGATTTTGTTTCTATGCCATTCCTCAATTGTGAAAATTAGAGGGACAATGCAAAAGGAAGTTGCCTTCATGTTAATCTTTTACTTAGACTGGATCTGTAGTTGATTCGCCTAAAATTGTGCATACTCTATTTTGTGATTGTCACCATAGTCATAGCAATCCAGAACATTCATGTCTAAATTGCCACATATGTATGCATTTGTTTTCTGGCCATCGGCCAGAGTTATCGGGCAAATGTTTCACTGTGGTTCAAACTATTCTTGCTTTACTTTAAGTAAGTTACTTAAATTTGCCTGAGTTTACTGTAAGCTCTTAAATGTAATTTTAATTTTTTATCATTATCATTAAAGATTCAGTGTTAAAAAGCAAGACTAAAAATACAATTTTCCATTTTTTATTTAAGTCCGTCATGGATGAAATTTGATATACCAGCTCCATGCTGCTATAAGTTACTGATGAATTCACAAGTTCAAATGTTACATGAAAGCAAAATTAAATGTAAAGATCTATATAGCATATATGCCTAGCATTATCTTAGTTAAATTAACAGTGGTACTCACATGACCTTGGCAGTAAAATATATTAATTGTTAAAGATAATCAGTGATCAGCTTATGACATCATTAAATCATCGATCAGAGAGTCAGAGAAACACACAAGTGTGGTATTACAAAAGGCTCTGAGGTTTATTGTATAAGACAATGGTTTATATTAGTATTCTGTCAGGTAGGAATCTCACTACAAGGCATGTGTAATTAACAATGTTTGCATATATCCTTGAATCCCCTCTTTATCTAGAACATGAAATAACCAGTTGTGATACTGTAAAATCTGACATTAGCATTTTTTTCTTGAACAACCTTGCAGAAATTTTTAACTCCTTCATTACTTTTAGACTTTAACTCTTTCATAATTTAATACAGACATACTTGTGTTAATGTTGTATACTGAATGATATATGTTAATATTTACAAAAATAACTGATATATATATTCATTAAAATTACATTTTATATAATAGATGCATATGTTTTCTTATCTATTTTCAGAGGCAGAGACAAGATATTTGATAGCAGTAAAACCAAATGACAACCCTAAAAAGTCCTGTAAAGGTAAAATATTTAATTACAGTAACTGCATATTATAATCAGAAGTTACTACACATTAATATCAAATCTTTTAAGAAGATTTAAATGAAGTAAATTAAAATATTTCTTTACATAAAGCCTGGATCATTTTCCTACTTTTTTTTTTTATTTGCTGTTTGAAGTTAAATATACTAATCTTTTTCAATTTCTTCACACAGAAAAGAATTCCAATCACAAACCTCTTCAGGTTGTCATTGGGTCACTTACACCAACATCTGTCTACCTCTCGTGGGGCATACTTGTAAATCCACAAGTTGACTGGTCCGCTCTCAACAAATGTGTTAATGACAGGTAAATATGTTTTCAATTTGGAAGTGCATGCACAGCATGCTTTTAGAATGTGGACACTCAGTTTAGGATTTAGCTGAGAGCTCTTAAAATGTATAGACAGATTTAAAGTCATGTGGAGTGCAGTGCAAAATTAAGAAATATGTTCAGTATTAGTGCAATAGATGTGGATAGAAAAGGCTTGATATAGTAGAACCCATTGCATTGGATCTTGTTTTACTTTACTCCTCAGTAGAAAAACCTGGGTAGCACCTTTCACATTGCACCCCTACCCGGGTCGGACCCAGGAATAACCCCTCTTTTGTCCCGGTAGAGGCACCCGGACCCTTTCACACTGGGTCCTTACCCGGGTTTTTGCAGCTTGCCCTGGCAAAAACCCGGGTTTTTAGGGCGATGTGAAAGGGGTATTATAATCCTTCTATCAAACTCCTTACTGCATTTACCCCTTACGAAAAATAGAAAATGTTACTATGACTTTATTATATAATGTAGAATAATTTCAACTATATTGCCTAGTTACATTACAAACAATGAAGTTGATCCAGACTTAAGAACATCAACAAAAGTTGCAAGTCTCCACCAAAACAAACATGTTGCAAAATGAGGGGTGAATTTTTTTTTTTATGTTATGCATGGAAATAATTAAATTTTCCTTATGTCATACAAATACTTAACAACTTTGATTTTACACTGTAATATATAGGTGAGCTAAGAGGTGTCACATTTTACATTTCCTTCACCCTCAGTTCAACATGGAAGGGTCGATGTGCAGAGTTTTTTGGGTGTTGCTCCCAACTGTGTATAATTCCCAGTAGGCAATTACCAAAACACTAAAGGATTTGTGGTTTTTGCATTTAAAATGTGATTAGTAATATGAACCACCTATGTTACATATCAATACTTTGAACATGCTTTTGTGACACCTTTGAACATGTAATTTAGAACTAATGACGCTGTTTTCATTGCTATAGAAACTTGGCTGTATTATTTAAAACATCTGGTTAATCTGTGGCAGATTTAAAGCATTCCTGACTTACAAAAGAATAGTTTTCTTGCAATCACAGACTTTGTGACTTGATGAGAGAAACGATGCAATCTGCATGACTTAATACATGTTTCCATCAACTTTGACTTGTGTAAATTGTATGGATGATAAGTAGAGATTATCAGTGTTTGTACATGTTATCTTGTCAAAACACAAATATTGTAGGTGACATGGCAGGTACTTGCAGGTCAATCAAAATATGCATTATCAAATTCAGCTTATATCACTACTTCCAAAATACCTGGAAATATTATAGTGGATGTTCTCAAACAATTGTCTTTCGATTAAAAAAAAATAATGAAATGCTAAGTTTTATTTTGCTTGAGTACAAGAGAACAGTTGTTGATTTTGTAATTTTAGAAGGTATTTTTCCATTTCAAAATGAGTGACTCAATGAGATGTGTGATGAAAGATTGTTACAGAGAAGAAAACTTACACTTGGATTCACTTTACATTGTCTTTGATGTGTTTCAAGCTTTTGGTTTCTATGAAAAGTGTGATCTGTAAGTGATATGAATCAATTGTATATATGAATTTATTTACCAACAAAGAGCAAAAAGAAATTCATAGCCGCAAATCAGCAAGTTAGATCTCAGTGTAGTGCATTGCTTAAAAACTGGCATCTGAGGCTTATCTATATTCCTTTTACTTTATGGTCAGGTTTCTTTGTAAAATTTGCAAAAGTAGAACAATGCACCTACTATTTAATGTGTTTGGACACCTAGGGACTAATCCAGATTTGAACGGATACTTAATCGCACAGTGAATCTCTGTGTTTCTTCACAGCTCCCATGCCCACTACAGTGACCACTTGCATTCAGAGGGGAATTCTTTTGGAGGGAAATTGCAAAGGGACATAGTCAACGTACTGGAAGGTTACCCCATGCAGACCCGAATGTTATTACAAGTTTGCATTGTTTACACTTAAATATAAGCCACAGTTGCTGACAGACGACACTCCACAACCTATAAGACACAATTTCAGTGGCAATTAACCTTCCAAACGCTTTACCAAAAGTATGGGAATACTGCTTATGCATTTTGCTGTGGGTTGTTTTATAATTATTATTATTATTATTATTATTAATAATTTATTTATAAAAATAATAATAATAATTCCTTCATTTAAAGCGATTTTCATTCATGACTATGGGCCAGATCCTGACTCAAGAACGTCAGGCCACTTACACACGTAAAGTGATCAAGTGGCCTGATTTGACTGGAAGACGCATGTACTATCTTAACACTGGCGTAGCAAGAATCGTATGGAATAGTTCCGTACAAGCCCATTTCCTATGAAATGCGTGGTCCGGATCCGGCCCTATGTGATGTATGTGATGTATCCAGGCTACTGCAAAATGGTAGTGAAAACACCCAGCTCTGAACGTGCTGCAAACAGAAGTCTGTATCAAGTCCTATATTATTGGTACAATTGCATTGTTAAGAAAGCACTTGCATGAAGCATAAGCACTATTTCCACTTTACATAAATGTGTACTACCCTACAATAGTACCTGATCTGGGAATATAACTGCATTTTTCTTGGCTATAATGTGTCACACATCCTGTTGTACTAGTGTATGGATTATCATCTTCCAGTGTTGTGTTATAACACTGAACAATACTACTGTTTTCTAATTCTACTATAATTTTCACACAGGTTTTACACAGTTCGCTACAGAGAAAAAAATAAAGATTGGCTATTCCAGCTTTGTCCCACAACTGAAACAGTTATTGACAACCTGAAGCCAAACACAATGTATGAATTTAGTGTGAAAGATAACTCAGATGATGAAATTTGGGGCAAGTCTCAAAATCATAAAACTAACTGTAAGTAACTTAATTGTTCTGATTGTTATTTCTCTTTATGAGCAGCATCTATTATGGAAGAGTTTTACGTTTAATACATTATAATTGGATAGATTATATAAATTTTGTTGTTCTTAAGGCAAAAATATGAATGATACTGAATGCGTACATGTCAACATTCAAACCTATCAATGCCATAACAATTTTTGGATAACATTTCACTTTTTGTGTTGATCACTTTCCACAGCAATTGCTTTATACAGGGCTGAAGTAATATATATTGAGTAGAATTGGGACATCTAATCAGTTACACAAATTAATTTATCCATTTTTGCTCAGTATGCTACTTGATTGTCCTAAAAGTAAACTAAACTTAAATATGTATTTTACATAAAATCCTAAAACCTGAATGTATTGAGCTGAGCTTCTTCATAAGAAGATCCCTTTCTATATAAGATAAGATAATGGAAATGAGCGCTCTGTTCAAGACAAGAAGTGATTTATTCATGGGTTAGTTACTATGTCTGTGAAAACAGAACAAAACTATCTTAACAATACATTCTGCATGACATACATACACATTTATTTTTAAATGAAATGCACAACCAGTGTATACATGAATGAAGTCAGAGCATAGTAAGTGTGGACTGCTTTATTTCCATACAGGTGAAACTCAAAAAATTAGAATATCATTTAAAAGTTCATTTATTTCAGTAATTCAACTTAAAAGGTGAAAATAATATATTATATAGACACATTACATGCAAAGTGAGATATTTCAAGCCTTTATTTGTATTAATTTTGATGATTATGGCTTACAGCTTATGAGAACCCCAAAAGCAAAATTTCACAAAGTTAGAATATTACATTTGTCACATTATTCTAATTTTGTGAGATTTTGATTTTGGGGTTTTCATAAGCTGTAAGCCATAATCATAAAAATTAATACAAGTAAAGGCTTGAAATATCTCACTTTGCATGTAATGATTCTATACAATATATTAGTTTCATCTTTTAAGTTGAGTTACTAAAATACAATACTGAACCTTGTCACATTATTCTAATTTTGTGAGATTTTGATTTTGGGGTTTTCATAAGCTGTAAGCCATAATCATAAAAATTAATACAAGTAAAGGCTTGAAATATCTCACTTTGCATGTAATGATTCTATACAATATATTAGTTTCATCTTTTAAGTTGAGTTACTAAAATAAATTAACTTTTGAACGATATTCTAATTTTTCGAGTTTCACCTGTATGTTCACACAAAGCATAATACGAGGTATGCCTATAAAATAACGAGACTGTGATTCCACCTAGTAAACAAAGCTGTCAGAACTGGTTATAACTGCATACGTAGTGACCTTGAACATGTAGACAATCTTAAAGAGGCACAAAACACATTTAAGTTTTTTGTTAATATAATTACGACCATTTAGCATCAGCGACAATGAAATGGGTGGATGAAAACTTGTCTGCCAAGTCTGCAGCGTATAAGGGTCAAAGTTTAGAAAGGAGGATTTATTCCTCACCAGGACAATGCGCTTGCTCACACAGCACTTTCTGTGACCAACAATCACATTACTACACTTGAACATCCTCCATATTCGCCCAATTTAGCACCTTGTGACTTTTATCTTTACCCAAAAGTTAAATCAGTGCTTAAAGGGAAACATTTTGAGTCAGTTGAAGAAAACGTCAGATATGTTGAAACAACTGACAGAAATTGATTTGCGCCATGTTTTCGACCAGTGGAATACAAGACTACAGCGATTTATTAGTGCAAATGGGGAGTATATTGAAGGGGACAAGCATTAAATAACTCACTTTTATTTATTGGTAATACAAATGTAATCAGTCTCAATATTTAATAGACATACCTCGTAGTCTATCTGCTACTGCAGAGGTAGTCTTAGGGGTAAATGATAAGTGCTGATAACGAAGATAGACATCTACAAACTGAAAGCTACTTATAATATAAACCATTATATACACCTACATTTTAACACTTCTAGTTTTGATGTAAAAACTGAGACAGTTGGTGCAGTATAGCAAATGTTTTAAAGCAGTGATTGCTTAAAAGTCCCATTGTTTTTGGCCTTGTCATTTTTATTTGTTTTATTATTTAAAATATTCTGTTAAAGCTAAATTTAAAAACTGTATTTCTATTGAATAAGCTATAATCAATAATGGATGAATAAAACTTTTATAGTTGTTGTTATTTCAGAGCAATATATCCATGGCAAGAGTACAAACAAATTTGTCCAAAGCTGAATGACACTATTATGTCAATACTGCAACCCAGAAACCTTATGAATATTACAGTACTTTAACATCGGTCTGCATAACATATTTACTTGTGCAGATTTTTTTTGATGAAACCAGGTTTTGAGGACATACTAACAGATATAATTAAGTTTGATATAAAGTCTACCATTTAATAAAACCATAGTTGTGGATTACACATGCTGCAATTATTGGAATGCAGCTTCTTCTACTATATATAGTAAAACAATTACAATCCATAGACAGCTATGAAGTCTGCTTTCTTAAGTGAAATATTGAAAAATTAACTGTTGAATGACATTTTCAAAGCTGACACTAAGAATTCCTTCTAAATTTAAATTGTATATTTACAGACAAAGGTAAAGAAAATGGGAACATAGAGAATACATATAAAATACCTAAAGGCACTTTACAGGTATGTATGAATGCTTAAGAATATTAAAGTGACAATGACAACAGACATGCTTAGATACCATTAAGTGAAAATATCAGTAAGTTTACTTGGAAGATATTTTCTTCTAGTGAAGTTAGATTGAAATGTTGATTACATAGTAATCATGGTTTTCATTCATGTGGTTCATTTGTAAGACCTTCTCTGAGCATTATGTAGGCTTTGCTTAATAAAAATAACTTTTTAATGTTCAGTTCCTGAATTCTGTGCATCCTTAGTGCATACTGTATACATGGGAGCAGAACCCTATTTTCCTAGTTTTAAATTCATCCTGGTTGAACATTGTGCTACATACAGTATGGATTTCTTGCCTGTTTTTATTTTCATTTTTTTTTTATTAATAACTTTAATCCAGTTATGGTAGTTTTAGTTAATCATTACTAAGCATTTACATACTTTTACATTGTTCATATCTGTAATATTGTTCTTCAACCTGGCTATTAGGGTTGTGATTCTCTCCCCATGTTTGTAAACATAGAGTTCCCCTTTTGTGTCCTAGACTTTACTTTTAATTACATCTATTTTTGGTATAGGTTATTGCTTTCTAACATAAATAAATAAAGTTAATAAAATAAGTTGCTTTCTTTTTGAAGAGTTGATTATGTTTTCCTACAAAACACAGATATACACTTTCCAATTATAGGGCTGATCAGCTGATATTAGATTGATAGGCCTGATAATCGTATAGGATGATCCAGCTATGCATGTATGTATATATAAAATTAAAAAGTAACTTACATTTATCTAAACCGTATCTTATACTATCCTATTTAGAGTAAATCTAGACTGTTGTGGGAGGCTATTTCTATTACCTGTACGTAAGCTATGCCTACACTATACAATGATTATTCTGGTATAGCATGTATGTCATACTGATTTATTGAAACGCTAACAAAATGATCTAATAACGCTTTTGAGCAATAATCAAATCTGTCATTTTACATAAATGATCTAACCGACACTATTTATTAACAGGTTTTTATATATAACCATCAGATTACATAGCACTTTATAATTTTAACAATCATTATAACAAGACTGAGTGGTAACAGGCAAATTGGGTAGATAAGGAGGACCTTCCCACACTCTATAGGACATTGGAGAATACATAAGGGGAAGTGCTATATATCACACAATGGACCAGCAGGGTTGTATGGTATGCTCAGTGCTGTGCATGATCCTGTTACACAGCAATGTTAGTAGCAGGACTGAGGGGAATTTTATTATGGAAAGAAAAAATTTCCATGTTTGTGTTATTCACATAACAGAAAGGAAAACAAAATAGCTGTACATAGGGTACACAAATGTAAGTTGATATATTTAGTAAGCTTGTCAGGAGAGGGTTATTCCAGAGCGTTGATGCAACCCAGGGGCCAGATTTACTAAGCTGCGGGAAAGGAAAAGTGGAGATGTTGCCCATAGCAACCAATCAGATTCTAGCTCTCACTTTCCTATTACATACTAGAAAATGTCAGTTAGACTCTGATTGGTTGCTATGGGTAACATCTCCATTTTTCCTTTCCCTCAGCTTAGTAAATCTGACCCCTGGACATATATATATATACTTAATCAATTCAGCCTCCAAGATACTTTATTAACTATCCCATATGTTATGGTATCTTGTTAAAATACAAGTATGGCTGCTACCTCCTGACAAGCTTACTCAGTTGCCCAGACACTGATCAGCTACAGCTATACTCAGGGGTGTAGGGAGGGCGGTGCAGATTGAGTGGCATATATTTTAAGATGAGTAAGGATATTTATGTAAGTGCAGTCTTGTTTATGGCTTTGTAGGTTAGCAAAGGATTATGGGCCTGATCCAGACCTACGATCATGAAATGCTCCTGTGTGTAGCGTACTTACGCCAGCGTATCTCCTGCACACCCCTAGCCACTCCCCCTGTTCATACTTACTGGTAGCAAACCCTACCCTAACTTTTCCACGCGTAGCCGCGGCCATCGTAAGGCTCCTTGCGTAGTTAGGACGCTTAGCACGCCCATACTGTACAATTTAACTGGCTCACCCCGCCCTCAGTGCGTATTTATGGCTTTTGTATGGCAGGCACGCCCCCTCGAGCGTAGTAACGAAGCTGGTACGCTCAAGGCCCATATGCTCAGACTTTCGTAGCGTAACATGAGCGTAACATCTGCCCTGATGTGCTTAATTCTATAAAATACAGGCAACCAGTGTAGAGACTGAAACAGTGGAACAACTCAGAGCATTTTGTAAGGAAAATCAGGCTAGCTGCTGCATGCAATATAGACTGTAGGGGGAGTCATTTTCACTGTTCCAATCCAGCGTCAGTGTCTGTTCTGGTGTTGGGCAGTATGTACTTTCTACACTATTTCCCTGGCTATTAGAACATTTTGTTTAGTCAGAGAAATTGTGAAAGTGTGTACCCAGCATAACATGCAAGGACCCAGGATTTCTATTTTGTGTATGACACACATGAAATTATCCAAGGACGATGCTTCTATAATTACTATATTACAGTACTGCTAAGAGAAGCACAAAAGGATTAAATGATCTAACCAAAATAACTCTGCTCTGATGTCTATATCTGACTAGTCTAGATTCCTGTTCCTCATAATACTAAGTGCAGTATTGGAAAGCACTATGTCTCCATCCGTTTCAATACGATATAGCAAAATTAAGCCTTTAGTGACTGATGGAAGCTGCAGCTGTATTTCTGAATAATTATGTGTAATGATTGTGTAAATTTGCAGAGTAAAATATTTTCTTTCTATACACTGTGCTACCATGTAACTTGTATATTCTAGAGGTAGGACAGATCTTACTTTCTCTTGGAATGACAAATTTCTAATATTCTTTATATAAATGGATATCAGTAGGATACTGGCGTCAAGTCTTTTTTTGCAAAAATAAAAGATGTGATCACATCAGTTTGTTATATAAAAACTATTTTTTTTTTAATGCTACAAGTTTTGATTTTCCCTTATTTTTCAAGCATTCCTGTTAGATTGTGGATGATTTTCTGTTTTGAGCATGTGCAAGCATCCATGCTACCCGTTCGGAATGTAATTGCAACACATCCAGTATTGGAAGCATTGAGACTTCTGACATATTTCAAGAGAGGGGATGGTTGCAATCACACATGGACATGCCTTGGTATTACAGGTAGAATCCAGGGCATGGAAATGCATTTTGCACGCA
>WWET01001385.1:229676-257302 GCA_011038615.1 Limnodynastes dumerilii | reverse complement strand
AATACCCGGAAGGGGAAAACGGGGCAGCAGGGAATGGATAAGATAAAGGGGGGTAAATAGCAAAAGTAGTACCAGAAGAGACTGGACTGTGACAAACCACAATAAACACAAAACAGAGACAACAGACTAGAGGGGGTTAACGGGACAAACAAGACTGACTGACAGACTGGGACTTACTCTCACACACTCATACGAACTACCCAGAGGGCTACAAACACAGGCTCACAAGAGAAGGCAGGGAACAAATACAAAAAGGAATAATACAATAAGGTGGGAGAGGAGGAATTGGTACACAGAGGGTAACAGGCAAGGACCAGGGCTGGAAAATGGAGGGCACTCAGGAATCAGAAATAAGCAAACAAGAGCAAAGTACAAGGCAGGCACAGATACTGGAAAACAGAGTCTATAGCCGACAGGGGAGTGTTCCCAGGTAAGGCTATTTAAAGGACCTCTCACCAATCAGCAGCAAGCCCAGGCAAGGGAGGCTAATTATCAGACAGCTGACACTAGCATCAGAGGGAGAACTTCACACCCTGCTAGGATTCCTCCTGTAGAGTGTAACAAAGCCGTGCTCCGGCGGCAACCCTTTACTGTGCGACCGCCTTGGGAGACCATCTGTGCGGCTAACAACATCTCCTGCCCAGGTGTTCACCTAGATCGTGAGTTACTAACCACAGTCGGTTGACTGATTAAGCCGCGGTACTACACTAATAAGCTTGAACGGCACATCCAGATATATGTTCCTATTGGCACTGGAGAAACATCTCTGTAAACCATAACGGTTTTACATATATTGATAGTATTGTCTCTATTTGGCCCCTTTTTTTCATCTGCCTCTTACTGCTTTCACAGCTGATACGCTGTGTATCATCACAATAAGGCGTTACATCCGCCTTTTGCTGTTTGCAACTGTCAATTTGCTGTACATTATACCAAAAGGAACTAAAGGATAAGAGACGCTGGCCACTGATTTATTGGTATTAATCCAATTCGAGACTGACTGAATGTAGACTTGTATATCTCTATACTGCTGCTTATGCTGCCTGTCATTTTAGGTTAATTGGGATATACATACATGTTATTTTATGCTTGATACATTGTGTCTGTAGAATCTTGATATTTTATATTTCATGTTTGTAATATTAAACATAGTTTATTAATAATGTTGCTCAATGTGGTAGAATCTCATTAGTGCTCTTTTTCTAGTTGTATTGATTAGGAGAAGGGTTGGGGTTACATTAATACTTACCATTCGCCACCACATCTTCTTTCTTCGAATGATCGATTGCATCTCCTCTGATAGGCAGAAGCAATCTATTGGACAGCCAGTTCACAACTGGCTGGTATAAAATAGCCCTTTCCGGTGGCCGTTCTTGCAGCCAACCTACACCCATAGATTAGGTAGGGTGACTAGTGTTTGTTAGCATAAGAAGGATGTCGTCAGCGAGAAGTGATCATTTGTATTTCGTAAGACCAACACGGATAGTTATGTCTGGGGACTCTCTGATGGCTTCTGCCAGGGATTCTATAACTAGGGCAAAAATTAATTGGTGGAGTGGCCGATGGAAATCCATTTATCATTATTCTTGACTCTGTCTATGGGCCATTAAGGCTAAACCTTTGTAAGGACTGGTCTAAAAAGTTCCAAAACTTTATAGGGACAGAATCACAGTAGGGGGGCCGCTATTTAGCAATATGGATCAGGTTATTGGCACATATTGTATTGTCTCTGGCCTGTCTGCCTGAGATAAAGCTCATCTGGTTGTAGTGAATCAGGGAGGGAAGCACTGTGTTCAATCTGGTTGCCAGGACATTAGCATATAACTTGATGTCTGTGTTACGTAGAGAAATCGACCTGGATCTCGTTTAGTTCTGGGGGGTCTTTGCACTCTTTAGGAATTATGATAATCCAGTGATTTAGATGGCCAAAGAGCTCCACCCAGGGCTGCATTGAACATAGAGGGAGATGGAGAAGTAGGAGAGGGGCAAAGCATTTGTAGTAAGTTGCAGAGAAGCCATCTAGGTCAGGTGTTTTGCCTGAATTTTAGGACTTAATTTTCTGTGCAATTTCTTCTAAAAAGATCTCATCACCTGTGCTAGCAGCAGAGTTGGAAGATTAGCTAGCGCAAGGACGGTTCAAGGACAGGGAGATGAAATGGTATAAAGAGAAAGTAAGTTGTAAAGATTGTAGTAGTATCTGGAAAGATGTTTGGGTGGCTTGGGGATCATGTAGGAGAGGGCCTGAGGGGCTCTAATGGATAGGACATTATGAGCTGGGATTTTGAACCGCAATTTAAATACCAGAAGTTTATCCGCTTTATCTCCTTTGTCATAAAAAAGATTGGTGGAGCCTCTTAGCTTGTTGCGGAATGGACAGTAAGGAGAAGGGTTACAATATGGTCAATAAGGGCTGGGTCTTTGGACTTCCAGCACCAAAAGTGAGTCGGCTAAATGTTTTATTTTGGCAAATTGTTTGCGTTTATTTTTGCCAGCAATTGCTATGATGTGGCTTCTCATAACCACTTTATGGGCATTCCATAGCATCGTAGGTGTCAGAAAGAATTAAGTATTTCTCTAGGGAGGAACTAAGGTGGGAATAGTGGTGAGGATCCTGCAGGATCCACTCGTTTATACGCCAGCTAGATTGAGAAGGTTGGGACAATAGATTTGCAAGGTCAGCAGCTACTGGGGCATGTGCGAGGAAAAATATGGAAATCAGCGAGTTGTAAGATTGTGGCTGAGCAGGATCATGTCAATCCAGGAATATGAGGAGTGTTTAGAGGAGAAAAACGAGTAATCTCTAGTGAGGGGGTACCAAACCTTCCAGGAATCATAAAGATGGTGGAGCCTATAGTTACGGTCGGCTTCGGTTACGAAGAGGGGCCTTTGCACCCCTTTACGTATGTCGGATCTCCACCGTAAAGGAGGGGATAGACATGCAAATTAGGCAACGGGGCAGAGGAAGCCCCGTTAAGATCAGCTATGCAGCCGTAAGGCCGCATAGCTGATCGCAAAAGTTAGGGTAGGAATCTGGACATGTAAGTGTCCAGATTTACTCCCGCTCCGCGGCTGCTGTACTGACCTCGGTCAGCCGTAAGGCGCCTGTAGGTCAGGATCCGGCCCATAGTGACATTTCCTAGTATGTAATAGGAATGTAAGAGCTAGAATCTGATTGGTTGCTATGGACAAAATCTCCACTTTTCCTTTCCTGCAGCTTAATAAATCTTGTCCTTGGTCTCAATTGGCCAACACAAGACATAACATAGAAATTGTCAGCTAGGTTTAAGCAGTAGAATAGGGAGAAGGGAGAGGCAAAGAGAGAAGAAGAAGAAGAAGGGAGAGAAAGAGCAGAAGGAGAGGGTCGTAGGAAGTAGTGCAGGAAATCACCCACATAAGGAGGAGGAAACAGAGTGCATAAAATTACATTATGAACATAAACCAGTGGAACTTCAGCAACTCATGAAGTTCCTGTTAGGCATTGAGAGTGAAGATTATGTAGAGATCAAGTGTCCTTAAAGGTCTAAAGGAGGTTCTCTGGCAAAAGGGCAGCAATCTACCATGGGGATATTGGGATGTTTACAAAGGATGGCCCTGCTCCGTCGAGCCAGAGAGCCAGGAGTAGAAGCTGTGTCTGATGAACTGTGTCCTGATTAAATGATAAATGTCCTGTTGGGCGAGTAGGTCAGTAGAAGACTTCACTCAGGGGGTCTTGATCTGGCTCT
The DNA here is from genome assembly GCA_011038615.1 of Limnodynastes dumerilii. Lineage (NCBI taxonomy): Eukaryota > Metazoa > Chordata > Amphibia > Anura > Limnodynastidae > Limnodynastes > Limnodynastes dumerilii. The sequence goes on along the minus strand of WWET01001385.1, from coordinate 253,580 downwards.
TTTAGGCATGGAGTACCACTCTTGTTGTGGAGGGCATCTAAGGTCCAGGTCTACAAGCTTCAGGCCATGTTGCGGTCGAAGGAGGATCAAGAATTAGGCCTACTTGACGAAAAAGGTTGTGATACTCAAACAGGGTGGTTGCACACACCAAAGCTTCTGAGGTGTGAATACGGCCAATACTGTTTAGGAAAGTTCAGCCCAAAATTTATATGATCTACTCACTATTTAGTAGCTTGCCACTTCACATTTCATAAGGGCTTTAAAAGGGGCCCCTTCCCCTAATAAACCAGAATCCTCTCTATTGCAGTTTTCAGAAATATATTTAATAAAAGTCCATAAATATATCTAGAAAATGCATATAAAAGCAATCCCCTTAGTGGAGTCTTCTTACCCCTTGCTGGGTAGTAGAAGAGGGAGATACAACAGTATCAGATATTAAAGGGGGTCTCAGTTCTCATTTCAATGATACCTTCTGAGGAAACCAGTTGTGTGTTGGAGAAACGCGTTAAGGACCCTTTGATGATACCCAGTTTTTATTCATTGATTGGATTCTATTATTTGCACTGTCACTTTATCTAACTGGCGATTGCTTGGCTCCACTACGGCATCCAGGAAGACTTTATAGTACCTGCATTCATTTTGCCAGATTCAACTACTGGCAAGTATCAGTAATTAGCACCTGCTCCCGCTAAACATACTGAGCCGCGGCTGTGGAGGAAATGGTGAGCTGTCGTTTATATCATTCCCACTTATTTGCTCTTTACGTGGGGCCATGGTGTTACTACTTGCCAAGAAGTACAAGTGACTGTGGGGCTATGTCCAGTGCAAGACTCAATTGCTAACCAGTCTAAGCGATCACCACCTGCTGCCGCATAACCTACTGAGCTGCGGCCGCGGGAGAAGGGGTAAGCTGCGGTGCATGCAGACTCCATCGGCCCTGCATTTACAGCCTATATTTCTATTTGGGGTGAATGTGTGATCGTGTCCTGTGCCCTAATATATTGTGATCTGCATCTCTGGACCCAAACAACTGCCATATCCATCTGAACACGCTCATATAGTTACTATTTCTGCAGCTACTGTGTCAAAACTATGTTACTTTTTATGGCAATCTACAGCTAATTTGTATCCATTCTACAAGCCTTGCAACATTTAAATTGTCGGGGACGCCCGCCACTATTCACTACAACAACTTCTTGGTACCAACTAGCTTTTGATAAGACTTTGTTACAGTGTAAGGTCTAGTTCTTTTTCATATCAAGACCTTTTTTGAGTGACATTTTATATGAATCCTCTCTGAAACTTGTTTATAACATTGAACACGTTACTTGTAGTATATCTTCATTGTTTCAACATTATTTTAACTGGGTTATCTGGATCTAGCAATTGACATATTTTTATGTATATTTTTTTATATTTGTTAATTCAATAAATTAATTTTTTTGTCTATACAATCTAAGCGCTTACTATTTTATATCTAGTATTTTTTCTTGTTTAGAGGGGACCTCTCACCCCTATAGTGAGCTTGCTAAAGTGTATCTGGGACCTCATAGAGGGTTTTACTATACACAGCGCCCTTACACTATTTATTTTTAGATATTAAAGGGGCCTGGGTCTGTCACTCCTGCAAAAACGACTTCTACTCCTCTCGGCAGTTTGTTTACAGATCTACCACAAATCACAAACACATTTCAACTATGGTAAGTTTTTATCAAGGGCACGAGGGCTGTCTCTTAGAAGTAGAGACAGATGAAAGTTCTTTTTCAGCTGTCTCTATTTCGAATAGGCAGCCATTTTCTATAATTTTTTTTCACCCATTTATTTTTCAAAGTGCCGCCCTCTGGACTCGTTGCACCCACCACACACCGCAGACCCGTATCAAACAGCACTGGAGAGACGAGTAACCTCTGCGGGGACTTTTAGTATTAGGGGGAGGGTTAGGGTTAGGCTCTGGAGAGGGGAGGGTTAGGGCTATAAAAGTGGTGGGTTAATGTTAGGATCAGGCTGTAGGGAAGGGAGACTTAGGGTTAGGCTGTGGGAAAGGGAGGGTTAGGGTCAGGATGCTGTTTCATATTTTTTCTATAGTAGTAAGTAGAAGCGCCATCCAATCCCCATATTGTGTATTTTATGTTTGATCACTTTTGTTTAAAGTGCTCTATGTTTTGAACTTCTGCTGGGGATTTCTTGGTGGTTGGGAAAGCAGCTACTTACAGGAAGCGCTGTGAAGTATGGTACACCTGCCATGTTGCGGTCGGAGGAGGATCAAGAATTAGGCCTACTTGACGAAAAAGGTTGTGATACTCAAACAGGGTGGTTGCACACACCAAAGCTTCTGAGGTGTGAATACGGCCAATACTGTTTAGGAACGTTTAGCCCAAAATTTATATGATCTACTCACTATTTAGTACTACTTCTGCTGGGGATTTCTTGGTGGTTGGGAAAGCAGCTACTTACAGGAAGCGCTGCGAAGTATGGTACATCTGCTAGTCTCGGTCAAAGTAATTGCCCCATCTCGATTTTTGGAATTTTAAATATACAAACTGACAAATTTACTATTTGTCAATATGTAAAAGTACTTTCCAAAAGCGCCACTTTTAAAACGCTGCTAATGAGTGATGATTGTGATTGCCACTCACTACCAATGAAATTATATTTTAAATTATAACAAAAATCCTGTAATAAAAATAATATATGTCAATACATGGCACAGCATGCCTCGGGCTGCAGTTAACCCTTTGGCATGCACTTATAGTGCTACAAGGCACAACATGCCAAGGTCTAGCAGGGCATGCTGTATCAGCGTCAGCATGCCATGTTACTCTGGCCATTGCAGCATGTATGGTGATTTAATAAAAAAAAAACATGGTACCCCCATATAAACTATGCTTCCCTTTCAATGTCATAAAAAGTATTAAAAATAATAAGATTTTTTATTTTTTTTTACTTACAGTTTTGAAGTCTTCTTGCTTCTGATGCGTTGATTTCAGGAATCCAGGACGTCTGTTCTATAGAGTCACGAGGGAGGCAGCAGGGACATGCTTTTTTTAGTCCTCATGCCGCAATCTGACAACTCTGTTACTGTCGGTCCCCTATTTATAACCTCTGACAGTGTGGGACTGATTCTACAGAAAGGACAGCCAGGATGCCAATAATCAACACATAAGAAGCAAGAAGACTTCAGATTTGTAGTACTATAAGCACAAGCATGCCAAAGGGTTAGCTGCACCACAGCGCATTCTCCACTATGTATTAACACATAAAAAAGTTATATTTTAAACATATTTTCATTGTTTTTATTAGAGGTGTTTCTGGGTTTTTTTTAAAGCCGTGTATAGTGGTTTGTAAATGTAAAAACCAACAACACTGGCAGCGGTATGTACATTTATATACCACCATACATTACTGGTGAGTTTAAAAATTCTAAATTGCCAGCGATGTGCAGTGATTTGAAAGAGCTGCTAAAAGCGCAGCTTGGTAAATTAACCCCTTGGTGAAGGCATATGATTCATTAACCACTTGCTATGTTGCTTAATTACATTTTCTTTGCTTATTTAGTAGATAATATTGTGTGAATGACAAAAATATTTTTATTTAAAGAAATTTTATATATTAGTATAATAATAATAATAATTTCTAAAATCTTAGTGTACTTAATTTATGATACACAAGTACCTGAAAACATGCAAACAATAATTTTTAAGACAATAATGTAACGTGCGTTAAGATTTTGTTAATAAATAAATTTCCTTTTCTTTGTAATTTTTGTATATTTTATGTATTGTTGTTTGTTAGTTGCATGTCTGTATTGCAGTATTAATTTTTTTGAATGTATGTTTAGACATTAGGAAAGAAACAAAGAAGCCACATTTAAGAACCACAACAAGAACAATGAAACCAAAACCAGGTACATTTTATTTTGTATTTTTTTTTCTCTTTAATATAATTTTATTAAACCAAAGAACAATGTCACAGGCAATGGTACTCTTTGCTACAGCCGGTTGAAGTATTCCACTTTCTTATTATGAAAGTCACATGTGAGGAAAAAAAAGGTTTGCTGTGTTTGTGTTTTGGTATTACACTTAAGGAACAAATATTAGCACTAGTGTTTATACTGCTTTAGTATACTTTAGTTCATAATGCATACTGCGTTATTTAGAAATTTGTTAATACATTTTGGAAACAGTCTATGGAATTAAACTATTATCTTTAGACTTTTCAGTTCCAGACCATTTTGTCTCAGAACAAATATTAGGTTATTGTGGGTCCAGTCATGGTAGCTACTAGATCTCATGTTTAATTGACAGTTAAGCGCTGTCGACCCTCCTTGCAGACTCTCACTGCCAGCCAAGAGAAGCAACAGTGCTAAGCTGTCAGCTGCTGGTAGTCTCTTCCAGTGCGGCACATGCACAAAAAAACACCTGTCTGCACATGCGCAGAATGCCAGATGGGGGGCGTCAGGTGCTAGAGTTCCTAATGTACATCAGCAAAGGGCAGAGGTATGTAGCTGCAGATATTTGGAGGCAAATATGGGTGTGCCTCTCTGTGTCAGAAGTCTGCATGGGAGATGTGTGTGGGTGCAGATATCAAAAGTAAATCTATTGTTAACACTACTTGATTAGAAACGGTAATAGCTATAGCCAGGGCCGTCTTAAAAGAATTGTAGGCTCTGGGCAAAGCAATGGACAGGGGCCCCTACCCACCCATTCACAGGAATAAATATGTAACCAAAACTTTGGAACATTATATTGCTTAAAAACACAAACACACACACACACATTTCAACTATAAACAATGATTTATTAATTTCTTTATTCCCCTCTGTGTTATTGTCCAGGTTGCCATTTGCCCCCTTCCCCCTCCTGTGCCCATACTTTCCTTATGCCCCCTCTGTGTTATTGTTCAGGTGTGCCATCTGGCCCCCCCTCCTGTGCCCATACTTTCTTTATGACCCCTCTGTGTTATTGTCCATGTCTGCCACCCCCCCTCCTCCTGTGCCCATAATGGACCGGATTCACAATTAAGAGTGTTTTCCGTGCGTTCGTATTAGATCCGTACGTTCATACAAAATAAGTACGTTTTGCAAAATGCATAAATTTCGGAACACTTACGTTTTGTGAAAGCAACCTTAACATTAGCGTGCGTATATGTGACGGAAGTTAAACGTACGCATATATAACCGCATGTTTTCTGCATAACCACGCCTATCTTTTGCTATTTGCATTCCGATTGACGCCTACTAATTAATAATCCGTCCGATCTTTTATGTTCGTACGGATTTTTTTGCGTGCGGAAATTACTTACGCATCTTTCCAATTGCGATTCGTATCTCCATGGTCTGCGCATGCGCTCTGAATAGAAATCACTCCACTTACGCATTTTGCGTGCGTAAGTTACCAGACGTTCTTAATTGTGAATCCGGTCCAAAATCTCGGTAATAAGATCATAAAACACATGCATAAAAAAAATACATAACACCAGTATCCTACACAAGTGTTGCAAGTTATAACAGACAAAAATATGACATCCAACACAGAAAGTAGCAGAGGATCACAGGTAAGCAATGAGGCAGTCTGTTGTCCATTTCTGCCAAAATGCCTCTAACCATTCAAGGTGCAATGCATTTCATTTAATCTCGATAATAAGATCATAAAACACATAACAACAGCATTCTACACAAGCATTACAACGCTCTGAAAAACTGTAACAACGAAGTCTTAATTAATGAAGTCCAGAAAATTCTACCACCTCCCCCCCCCCTCCTGTGCCCATACTTTCTTTATGCCCCCTCTGTGTTATTGTTCAGGTCTGCCATTTACCCCCACCCTCCTGTGCCCATACTTTATTTATATCTCCTCTGTGTTATTGTCCACGTCTGCCATCTGCCCCCTCCCCTCCCGTGCCCATACTTTCTTTTTGCCCCCTTTGTGTTATTGCCAAATCATAAACCACGATGCTCTTACCTGTCCTGTGAAGCTGTGACTGTCCTGACTCCTCTGTCCTTTTGTCTCCCCCTCTACAGAGGCCTGTGTAAGAGGAGGAGCAACACTGTGGTCTCCAACCCTAAAGGTATTTTTCAGCCTCCGCTGCAGCACACGCAAAATTACATTCAGAAAAAGCCATTTTATTAATGTGATTCTGCGTGGGCAGCAGAGGCTGAAAAATACCTTTAGGGTTGGAGACAGACAGTGACATTTGGACAGACTACTGGGCTTTGAATGTTTGAAGAGCCCCCTGATGCGTTGGGGCAATGGGCACTAGCCAATACAGCCCAGTGGAAAAGACGGCCCTGGCTATAGCCATTTAAGGGATACATCTCCCTCCATACAACTCCGTGCTAGAAGATCAAATGATTTTTCTATATTTAAAATATATTACATAGTACACATGGTGTCACAGTGCTCCAATGCTAAGTATTACTGTTCTCCAGTCTCAGGTTGTTGGTACAAGCCATGTACTTATACTATACATATACTGCCTGTAAGTTTTTCATCAGAGTATCAACTTCAGTCCCCTGCCGAAAATCACAAACATCGCTATTGGCAAATGCAGGGCCGTAACTAGGGGTGTGCGAATGGGGCGGCTGCCCAGGGCATGAAGCTTGAGGGGGCACTAGTAAGTTAATATTTAAGGTTAAATTGGTTTAGAATTCAGGGTCAGGGGGCACAATATTTCCTTTTGCCCTTTGCACTAAAATTTTTAGCTACGGTTCTGGGTATATATTCTGACCACAGAGAGACCATGGAATCTCCCAGTCCCTTAGATACCATTCAGCATACACACACACAACCACACACACACAACCACACACAACCACACACACAACCACACACACAACCAAAAACACACACACACACACACACACACGACTTGTTTAATAACACAGCAGGTGTAGAAGTGTTGTAAATGAGTGATATTAGGTTACCAGGCTTATGACAGGAAAGAAAGTGATTGTTTACTTAGCCCTCTCTGTGTGAAGACAATGCTGACCTGGAAGATCTCCAATTTGGCCACATATGATATGTTCTATGCAGCCTCTTCACAGCTGTGGAAAGTTTGGCAATGTATTTAGGTACTTTCTTGTATAATCTGGCTCTCCCTTCCTTTTAATAATATCTCAGTTATTAAATCAAAACCGTCATATAACAGATCTGTGATAACTTTTATCATGTGTGCTTAAATCATTGTACAAGAATAGATTCTTTGGTGGTAAAGGGAAATTGTGAGTTATTTATTTATTTTTAAAAAAGTAATGTACAGTATGTTCTACCTGAAAAGAAAGATTTAAGCTATATGGTCCATAAATATATTTCTCTTTAACAAATCTTTTCTGTTCAGAAAATTAAGTGAAACCATATTTGTATGAACTATTAATACTTCTTTAGATATGTCTTTTCCTATAGGGAAAATAAATACAAATTGGATCTTACTCATTCAAAGTAACAAGTGTTCAATATGTTTAATTGCAAAGTCATTTATTCTTCTTCTATTGATTAAATAGATCCTTTCTGTTATGTTCACCTTCATCCATTTATACCATAGTACCTCTCATTCCAGTTTTCTTTGCTGCTTATTTCACATAACAGATCTGTTAATAGTCTGCATAGAAGTCTGGAGAAAGTGGTTTGATTCAGTATTGCTGCCAGCGTCAGATTTAAGGGGCACATGGCCTCTAGACAAAACTAATGACCACCCATTCCCAATGCTACAATTCTGGAAGACAGAACATAGTGGTTCCACAACGGAGCCCAGAGCCATGAGTTCTCTAACTGGGCTAAGTCCAGTAACTTCTGTGAGCCAGGACTTTGAACGCACATTGGGGCCCCTCCAAAGGTCAGGCCATAGTAGCTTCTTCTGCCCTATCCCCAACCTGTTGTTGTGTCTGACAGCAAATAGCACACTTAGGACCAGATTCAGACCTCTGGAAGGACTGACAGTCTGCATGGAAGAGGAGAGTGAACTCCCCTGTCACTCCCCTCTCTCGTGTGGTTATGAAAGCATTTAAGCTGCCATAGACCTGCTTTTAGTATCCCTTGTTGATCAGTGGTTCGTACAACCCTTAAACTCAGCCCCTACCGTAAGATTTACATGGTTCCTCTCTGCCCACCTTACAGAGTTTAGTTGAGTGGAGGGGATGGGCCGCCCTGTCAGATGGATCCATATCGTAACATCTGGCTTAGACATGGGTGCTATCAGAAAATCACCCAACTTCTGCATGCAGCTAGTGACAGTCGGGTGACGTTTGGACCTCTGAATCTGGCCCCTAGTGCCTTACATTACTAATGGGAAATCTCTTCAAAACTCTGCATTTGCTGTTGCAAAGGATTTCTGCCACCCGGATCCTACCATAAAATTTCTGCACTCTCCTCACAACAAATGGTGATGGTCCACAAATTAGGATTGTATGTAAGGGATTGTCTCCTTTTATTGAGGAATAACAAATGGGTCCCAAAAATATGTCACAATATGTTCCTATTGTTTTTTTTCCATGGTTATTAATTTCTGCATAAAATATAGCCAATTTTTATTTAGATGTATTAATTTGTCCTTTAAGTGCATGTCTTTATCTTTGCACATTTTTGTTCCATATGATATTTATGTTTCTTATTAGGACTAGGTTATTAGAAGAGAAACTTGCAATAAAGAGGTGCAGTATATAAATGACTTTCAGTGAGAGGCTTATTACCTGTCACTGCATTGGATTTGAGACTACATGTACATTCAAACATAATATATTCAGAGTGCATATCTGTTAGACACTTTTGATGGTGAACATGAATCACACATAAAAAGTCAATTCTATTTTTAAACAACAAAAATAATATATTTAGCACACATTTAACAGGTTTGTTATCTATACAAAGTATTTGTATTTATGAAATGTTCCATGAACCCACGAGTACATGTGTGTCAAATGGATACAACTGTTGAAAAGGAAGCTCTTAGGCAAGTAAATAATAAGACAAATTGAATCCCAAAATGACAGTTTATTACTATTTGATGGAGCAACTGCTTTTCTTTAATGTTTTAAAGCACTATCATACAAAACAGTAAACCAAAACAATATTGTAGTTCATTTTATTAAGCCAATATACATGTTTGTATAACTTTCTTAATGGTCATATATACATATACATATATGTATATATTACATATATATACATTTATGTAATTTGTCACTACCATAAGATTATTTTAGATATCCGTTCTAAAAATAGATTATTTCTGGGGTAGAATTAATTTCCTTAGCTAAAATAAAAACATCAGTTCTAAAATTTTCTGGCATACTTTCCAGCTTAATAAGATCTAGAACAATTTGTAATATATGTAAAAGGATTATAGCTGGAACTAACAGTACTAGTGCTTAAAGTGTTTTATTGGAAATGACCCATTCAGCAGAACTGGATGTAATAAAAGTATAGCCACAGTAGTTTCATTGTTTAACAATAGGAAAGTAGAAGTAGAAGAAACACAGTGCTAATTATGTTAAGTAATATTTTTTAGCAGGAACAGTATGGCTAATATGATATTGTGTTATTCATCAGGTACAGTGGATTCTCCTGCAAACACTATCATTTCCAATAGCATTATAGCACTATATTATACAACCATATTAGCCTAATGCCAGTATATTGGCCCAGATCCAGACCTAAGTGCATTAGCCCGCAAAGTGCGTAAGTGAGCTATACTGACTGAATGGCGCATGCGCTTTCCAGATGGTTGCGATAGTAACTTCTAGGAGTTCCCTCCGATGGAGTAGCTCTTTCCTTCCGCCCGCACAAACTACAAAAGATGGGCGAAGGGGAAGATGGAAATTGTACAGTAGGGGCTGGGTTTTGGGGATACGCACGGATCCGTGGTCGTACGGACCACAGCTCCGTACGCTTAACTAAAGGCAGACTTATGGCAGTGTAACTGTCCTAAAGCTCGCATGAGAGAGGGGAATGACAAGGGGCAGTTCACTTCAATGCCAGACCGCTGCACATACAGAAAGCGTGCAGGGGTCTGGTTTAGGTCATTGTTATTATTTGTTCATCCTAAAGCACCATCTCAGGAATTAAAGCAATACGTTACAATGTAGCCACACTCAGATGATGGGTCCAGGTGCTGCTTAGATCTCTATTATTATTTTTAGCAAGAGCACAAACATTTACATTTCTTTAATCTAGTTAACCAAGTAAACTTCAGTGTATTCTAGACTCGTGTGCTGTGATTGATGAAAACCCTTTTAAGTATATGGCTATTTACATCTTTGTAACTGGAAAAGGTGTCATATATACCGGTATTCCTTATGTTTTGCCCTATGTAGCTCTGAAGCAGAATTACTTACTAACTGCTTTCCCTGTTGTTCATAACTTGTGGGTTATAAATTAACAGCTTTCAATAATTAATGAATCAATAATATAAAGATATAACACCTATAACATTGTCCTACTTTGTCACAGTACAAAAATGTGTTTCTGATTTAAGATTTAGAGCTATTCATGTTCATTTATATGTTGTTCGCGTTACCAAAAAATAGTATTTTCAAGCCCACCCAAGTAAATACAATATAGGTTATTTGTTTTTTTTCTGATGGTATTTGCAAGGCTACTCCTAGCAGCTGTGTAATGTGTCTACCCAATTTCTGTATAATCCAAACATCACTTATAGACAAATCTCAGTCTGAGTACCTACAAATTCCTGCATTGTCTAGTGAGGACACTGTAAATACAGGTTAGGGGATGTAGAAGAAAACCACACTCCAGGGGTGAGATTTACTAAGCTGTGGGAAAGGTAAAGTGGAGATGTTGCCCAAAGCAACCAATCTAGATCTTACTTTCCTATTACACACTAGAAACTGTCAGCTAGAATCTGATTAGTTGCTATTGGCAACATTTCCACTTTTCCTTTTCTACATCTTAGTAAATCTGGCCCCAAATGTAAGATTGAACAGTGAATAAGGGCCAAAGGCCAATAAGGACACAAGAGCCAGCATTTACTGTTTTTTTTTTTTTTCTGGATATCCTAGTAGGATATTAGTCTGCTGTCACATTGATGGCATTTATGTTACCTGAAAATCAGAGAGTGGAATTCAGTTGCTGGCAGCCTTGGTCAGGCTCAAAAAAGCCAGTAGCAAATTCTGATGTTTCCAAAGACAATCAGGGTTCAAAGGGTTATACAGTATCAAATGTGTAAACAAGGGTTACTGCTGTTTTGTTGTACAAAAGAAAGGTAAATCCAAGTTCCAGATCAGTAGTCAAACTTCTCCTCACAGCTGGCATTGTCCTGCTGTTAAGAAGCCTTTTTTTTACATGCAACCTGTTTGGAATCCAACCTGGGCTGCTGAAAACTTGGTCCAACACTATACAATTATCAGGTCAAACAATTGTATCGTGTGTACCCAGCTTTATCTAGGAGACTGTAATGGTTTGCTATAAAAGCACCTATGCAATTTACTCCAGTAATGGAGATTGGAGCTTTTTCAATTCTGTGACATCAGGTCTGCTATGAAATATTAACAAGCGAAAATGATGAGTATTAATGTTAGTATTTGTTCCATGTGTAATTAATGTAACTCAAGCAGATTATAAAAAAACTTCAGAAATGTAATAATATATCTGTAATACTAATATTACACTCAACGGTTGACATTTTGACTTGGCAACCATTTGACTTTTAGACATTTTGACTGTTGAGATAACATCCGGCATTGGCGACAACTGCAGCTATGCCCTTTTTTGCTTCTACTCCCCTGTTTCTCTTTCTTCTTCTACTGCATGGACTAGATTTCTTTCTGTGGCTAGGGATGGCACGTTGATCCTTAAATGACACCTAATTCAAAAGCCTTACATCTGATATCTGTGCTGTGGTGGTTTTCCATTGGTCAAAACTAAATCTGGATGGATTCAGAAGGATCAACAATGTGTACTGCTTTAGCTTTCTTACACTTAGTACAAATTTGCAAGTGCCCCTGTCTAAAGCCACTTTGATGAATAGAGTTCTGCGTTACATAGGAAATTAGGACAACTCCAGTGTTTGAACAAGATGGCAGCAAAAAGATCACATTTTTTGACTAAAGAATGCAGCATGTGTTGAAAAAAAAGAGACGTACTTAAATTAAAATAGGAATACTAGGAAAACTTTTGTGACTGAAGTAAGACTTAATTGAGGCTTCATCTCTTGTACGATGGGAATTTGGTTTGAAGGTACAATGGTGTGTTTTTGATAGGCCATCGTACGGCAGCTGTATCATGTTCAAAATAGAGCTGGCCGGACTGTAAACCACATCCCTAAAAGGGGTGTGCAGTTATTTCAACCAAGGCCACTTATGTTTTCCAAACTGCTGAGGGTTGCACAAAAGGGTTATATATAGTATGAACCAAGGTACATTCTGTATTTAGCACACGCATTTACAACACTGCTGTAAAATAAATCAAGTATAACTTTATACACCTTTAAATACTATAATTGTATTGATTTTCAGCTAAAGTACAAAGCAACAAACAATTTTTGGTGCTATGACTAAACAACATTATGGTGACAATGGGCCGCAAGGGGATTTACACAAGGCACTTCCATAAATCTGCTTGCGTATAATCCTATTGTGTGTGCCAGATGTTACGCGGCAGATCTCCATGATAACAGAACTGTGTTCCATCCTCATGGAGATCCATATGATGGGGCAGAATTTGCCTTCCACATGGATCTGCGGGGTTTGCCATGCTAATAAGGCATAGGGATGGATCTGCGATTGAATGGACGTAGATCAATGCAGTAAACTTAAGGCTTGGTTATGAACACGAAGTGTCCGTAACTTCGCACATCATAAGGGGGTAACAGAAGAGTTCACTCCCCCCTTCCATGCGTAATACAAACCCCCCCACACATATGAAAGCGTGCAGGGGTCTGAATCCGGTCCAATGCGCCCCACTGGGTATGTAACAGAACTCAGTTAGTCATATTAAATGACCAACATACAACATACAATTATAGCTTATTTACAGCAGTTCTGATAGAAAAAATTAACAAGCCAATGAACACGAAGTGTCCGTAACGTCGCACATCATATGGGGGTAACAGAGGAGTTCATTCCCCCCTTCCATGCGTAATACAAACCCCCCACACATATGAAAGCGTGCAGAGGTCTGAATCCGGTCCAATGCGCCCCACTGGGTATGTAACAGAACTCAGTTAGTCATATTAAATGACCAACATACAACATACAATTATAGCTTATTCAACAGTGCTGATATGTAGACAACTGTGGGACATAATATTATAATGTAAACCTAAACTATAGTTGACATCACAGCGTATTAATGCCATGAGAAAGAGGACTAATTGCAGTTGACTGGCAAACCAGAATCATCTATTTGTATTTTCCCCACACCTGCTCTAGTAGTACATTAAAATAAAGAGGTAGTATAAGAATATACCCCTGTGGAACAGTGATTATTCAGATGTCTGTGCGTCAGCTGCTGGCCGGTTTTCTGGTAGCTGCATGCACATGCCAGATGTTACAGTACAGATATTATCCAGGTGTATGGAACTTAGTTCCGTCCACCTAAAGATCTGTGTGACAGGGCGGCGCATCCCCACCTTCCTCCAAAGCTTCATAAGGTGGGCGGAGGAGCATTTACATTTTTCAATGTGGGTAGGTTTAACTGCTTCCGTGCGGATTAGTGGTCATGACAGCCTTAAGGCTGCCTTATGACCACATGAGAGAGGGGTGTGACAGGGAAGTCCACTCCCCTCTTCCGTGCGGACTGCCAGAACTGTATCCAGCACACAGAATGTATGTTTACATCTAAATAGCTATGCCAAAATAGGGAAAATAAATGAAATTCACTCTGCATCAATTTTGCATCATTCGTAGATTCAGAGCCTTTTTGGTTTATATATTGTTTTGTTAAATAGCTCTTTGTGTATTTTTAATGCATTTTATTTAACAAAGAAAACTCTGTATTTCATGTAAATGAATATATTCAGTTATTATATTAACAAGTCACAACATAAAAGTATTATTTTAAATGAACTATTATTTTCAATGGGGGTCTGTTTAGTCAGTTACTAACTATTAAAAAAAGTCAAAATAAAATCACCTATTCATTAAAAATATAGAAAGTCATCCTTCTAAAATGAGGTAAGCTTATTATTATATCCCCATTGTTTTAAAAGCCTGCAATTATTTGCCAAACAGTGGTTGATTATTTGCCCATTTCAACTAAGCTATTATTCTATTGTATTCAAATTCAAATCTAGTTTAAAGGTCAAATGACATTAAATAGCATTCTTAAACAGGATGCTTGCTAATCTTCATTATATTGCACTGTTGTTGAACCTAATATAACTACAATGACCATTTAACATCTTTAAAACACTGGCATTTTGTATTTATAATAATAATAATAGTATGATATATGATGCTATATCACAGATATCTGAAAAGTATGCAGTTATTGATGTCCTTTGGAGACACAGAGAGCGCTTTGAATTCTCCCCACATTGTCTTCGGTCTTGGGGCCAAAATTATCGAATTTACTATGGGTCGAGTTGTGGTGGCAATTTCAAAGCGCAGATGATACATGTCGTTTTGAAATATTGAAAACGGACACCTTTTCAAATACAAAAACCAGCTGTTTGAAGGGTCAAAGCTCCATGGCCCTATGCCCCTTGTGGGAAAAAAAAATTATACCCATATTAAATAATATAAAACCCACTTGCCTAGTTTCAGTACAGAACACAAGCATCAGAGGCTGCCTGTAAATGCTTGAGCATGCTATCGCTTGTAGTATTAAAAGCACCAGCATTCCCAAGGCTAGCATTTGCCAAGTGTGAAACCACAATCATCAGCATGCCCTGTCACTTGTAGTCCTGTGTCCAGTACTGTGTCAATAAATAAGTTATAAGTTATACTGTCATACATATTGGCCCTACCACTGTCTATATAGAATATATAAGACCATACTTACCATCGTGATTATCTTCTGCATGGTCCAAAGTGCTGTTATAATCTGAGGCAGGCATGGTTAAAAATAAAAGACCTAAAGGCAGGCATCGGACAGGTCTTCCTAGGAAGATGGTAGGATGAAAATGACAGAATAGTCCATTGCCACCTATATTTTCTCATGCTGTCAAATCCTATAAATATAGGTGGTGCTATAGATAAATTAGGCCATATTAAAGCAGGAAGCTGCCTGTTTGAAACAGATATAGGAAATACAGGCCACTTCATGCCATTATGAAACTTATTAGCTTACTCTTACCATATTTTTCTTGATTTTGAGGTATAAATAGGATATCATAGAAATTGTTTAAGATATTGCACTGCATGGAACTTAGTGGCAGTGACCATTAGGAATATGTTGCCCCCGAGGCCATCTTACCGTGCTCTATATAATAAACACAAGGTAATCTCCAAAAGTGGAAACATTAAATTCCATGTAAGAAAAACGGATTTATGAAGTAATATGTTTGTGGAACAGTGGTGATATGTATTAAGCTGGTGGCAGTGATGAGCCTTGCACCCTTTGTAATTTTTTTGTTGTAATTCGGCATGTGTGTGTGTGTGTGTGTGTGTGTGTGACTCTGACCTCTGTCATAAACCTCTCCGTCACATAGTGTGCATATATCTCTTTGTCATATAGTGTGTGTGGGGGTGGTGAAGCAGTGATATTTGGTTTCGATTTGGGGTCGTTAGCTTGTATTTGTCCCCAAGGCTAAAAGTTAACAGCCAGCCCTTGACCTCTCTTCAATTAAAACCCCTTCTTTTTTATATTAACTAATTTACACACACCCCCCTTGCTCCATATTAAATTGTCTGTATAACAAGGCACATCGTTTTTGGTACTGAGCATTATTTTTGGCACTGAGCATTAGTAATATAGGAGCATTGGCAAAGGACCTGATTCATTTATGTGCAATTCTGATTCCATGACTTGAGACAGTGTAATTGGATGGTTTTCCTATATTTAAATTATGAATTTATCTGTATGTGGGTCTGGGTTTAATTGCCTGACCTATGTTGTATATTGAAACTCCTTGTAGACATTTAAACATAGCCCTAAAGATCAGCCACGCAGCTGACAAGTATTACTCATTCCAAAAAAAAGTTTAAAGCCACATTGCACTACATATACTGACAATTTTTTTTTTCCTTACATTTCTTTTTATTAGAGTATGAGTAGAAAGTTATTATCAAACAATTAGTTGAAAACAACAAATACAACTAAGTGAGATTACAAGATCAAGGTGGGCAGGAAACATATATAAACATGAAAAATTAAACAACATTGACATTATGATGTCCCCAGGCTTTGGTGTAGGCTACATGTAGTGTCTGAATTGTGATAATTATATGGTCACACATCAGCTAAGTTGCTCGGTGGATCTGAGAGGTGTCTCCTATTTTTTATTGTAAATAGAATGTAATCATGCGTTCATTCATTGTGCAGACTGTATTATTACACTTCCCAGTCTGTTTGACTGTGCACTGCCATTTGCATGTATGGCCCACAGAAGATTTGCACTGCCCCCGTATATGTATATATCTGTGCTGAGATGGTTGTACATTAATGTAGCAAAATTGGCATATTGTAAGAATGTTACAATTGACATAATACATATTTATGAGAACGCTCTGCTCTTTCTAAAAGGACATGTAATTGCCCAAGAATGGTATTGCAAACAGGAAGGCTTTAAAGTACTTTAAATTAACAATTTTACTTTTATTTTAGTTTCCAAAGTTACAGATTTCCCTTCAATCATTAAACCAACAGAAAAACCTATTGATGAACTGCCAAACCCAGGTAATGTTTTCCTCTTTTTATAAACAGAAACTTTCATATGATTTGATGTTTCTACATCATAAATTGCACTTTATTTATTTAACTATCACTTTTGATTTCTTTCTTTTTAACATTTTCATAATCTTTATATTATATTTATAACTGGCATGTTAAAGTATTGGACAATTGCATTGTTTTTCTTCACAGTTTATTTATTTATTTATTTAACTCTCACTGTTGATTTCTTTCTTTTTAACATTTTAAAGAAAAGGGGATTATTTTCATAATCTTTATATTATATTTATAACTTGCATGTTAAAGTATTGGACAATTGCATTGTTTTTCTTCACAGGAATAATGTATATAGTTGTTCTTTTATATTATTGACTTAAAAAATATATATATACAAAATATATATTTTATTGTTGACTTTCAAAATTGTTATATGTTTTCTAATGCTATTTTTATCTACTGTCATTAGTTATGTCTTTCATTTACAGGATTGTTAACTTTATATTTTGTTGTTAATGTCTAATCGTTATATGTCCTCTAATGGCTGTTGCAATTCCAATTTTACATTTTCTGTAGCAGTAACAAGCCGTCCTATTGTGGAATCTTTCACTCCAGATTCATCAGCTGGTACCCTAGAATGGGTCAGAGCGTTCATGGGTAACATTATTTCCATGATTGTTGCCATCATCTCTAGTACAAAGTTTATGTGGTTCACTAAACAAGTGACTTGTCTTTTTAGGAAACCATGGCTGAACTTTTTCATTCCTTCAGTGTTAATTTGTTGCTTTCACAACAATGCATTCTCTTTATCCTTCACTGACCTCTGTTCTTTTCATTTAGAAATCATTAATTGACCAATGATCTCACTGCGCTGCATGTTAAAATCACCCTATTTTATTTTCTAGCATTTGAGTATTGCTTTGGGCAACAAACTGTGTATTCCATTCCAAACTGTAATATTCAATTGTTTTTATTGTTTGATTTTGTTTCTGAATCCAAATTTCAGGATTTATTTTCTTGTTTTTATTATTTCTCTCAATTTTCTGAAGAATTGCATGAGCAGATGATCAGTGTTTTCTGTTAAGACGAATACATTGAACAAAATAATAATAATAACTGATAACATTTTTGTGGTCGCCCCAAAAATTGGATAATATGGACACTGGACCTATTTTTTCGGAACACTGACAAAACGGTAAAGTCATGCTGCTGACCATTAATAGTATCAGTCGATCTACACAGCAGATTTGACCGCTGCTGTGCTGATCCTATAAGGAAGGCATAGTGCAGGTTTTGGGTAATGCGTGCGTATGCCAGATTTGTTTCATTATTAAACGTTTGTTCAAGAAAGCAGTAGAAATATACTCATTTATCAATTGAGTAATTAAAATTAGCAGGGAACTCAGTCTTTATTTATAAGTATACACTTCTTGATCTATTTACAAATAATAATAATAATAATAATAATAACTATTATTATTATATATTAAATTGCTGTGAATTGTTTTATTTATTTTAGTATTGTACATAGATAAATATGTCAATCACAGTTATACAAAATTGGGGATGGGAGCTACAGTAGAGAAGCCTGTAGGACAGAAAACTTGTGCTTTATATCTTTTTCAGTTTGAGAATATGATGAGAATAAAATTACATTACATTTTTGGTGCATATTTGGACAAATTATATTGTGCAGGATTGTCCTTTAATTGTGACAACTCATGCAAAAAAGTTCCCTATAAAACTTTACATAATTTCAGTTTAGACACTATAAAAAAAATTTTGGTATACAATTAGTAAAGGATTTTGCATTAGGACCCTATAAATTACACATTCCCAACCACACTATATAACTGTGGCGAAACGCTTCAATGAATCAAAACTTACATCATTACAATATAGCGGTAATCAAATCACTCTGAAATTACTTTATTCCATCAAAAGCCTTTTGTTTCAAAAATAGAACATTTGTTTTCTTAAAAAAAAAGAAACTTGTCACTATCAATTATATTTTTGTTCCTTTTTATGAACTTTTTTTATACAGACGTTGGAGAACTCATGGAAATGTTAATATTTGATTTCTCCCATCCAGATATGTTCTTGTTGATTTAAAAAACCTCTGACTGTTTTTAAAACAGTTCTGAGTTTTTATCTAATAGTTTTTGCAATATTTCTACAATATAGTCTGTGTTTTTAGAAAATACTTGATGAATAGAAGACTTTACCAAGTGCTTTTCTTTTTCTAGTGCATTTAATCTTCTTGAAAGCTTTTGCTTTTCTCATCTGATTTAGGTTCATTTAATTACATTTATGTTTATGTCTGCTTTTGAATGACATTGCATGGGCAAAAAAATCTGTTTGCACTTCCCATAAAATATTTGAAAATGTATTATATTGTTTGAAGGCTTTAATTTCATATTGTGAGATTGAGGCTTAGTGGTGGTTTTTGTTCATTTGTGTTGAACACCAGAATTTCAAATAGCTAAATTCAGCATTTTAATACATTGACCGATAAAAGCTTCATTATTTAGCAATCAGGTTTTATACGTGTATGTACTGTATGTGTGGCACAAGTTGTCTAATCAAAATGGATCAGTAAAGTAACTTCTTTCTGTGTATATACAGCAATCCATCACAACATACTTGAACTAAAGCACCAACTGAATCTTCATTTGTTTCCACAGTAACTCATCCCTATGTTCAAGTAACTAATATACCAACTGAACCTTCTATCACCCATGGAGAGTCAATACCATTTGGTAATAATTTATTGTTCAGCTGTTGACCATTTAATATAACAATGTTAGCATTAGTATAGCTTTTTTTCCTGTTGCTTACTGTGTCCAGATATGGTCTAATAAGGAATGGAAGAAAATGATACATTATTGATTGCAATCCCATTGTAAATTCCTCCTATTGCCTTACATTAAGTCTACATTTAAATTCTCTTGCAGATTTCTTATGCATTGAGGTTACAAATGGATGCACCAGATGCAGCGAGCATCTGTTTATGCATCAGATTCACACTTCTGGAAAAGGGGTAATTTCCAACCACTAGGATCATAAAACTTGCACATTTTGCAAACATGCATATGCATGAGCCACACTTGCAGTACAGATCTGGATTCAGATTTCCATACTGGTTGTGTTTCTGATAGAGAGGCAGGATGCTGTGTTTCCATATGGTAGTGGGAGGGGGAATGTATGGAAGTACTAAAGCAAGTGTGTACTAAGCCTCATTTGCACTATTCAGATTTCCGATACACCCCCTTTTTATGTCAGGAAACTTAGTATAGGGGTCTTCTGTGGAAGCCCGGATCCAGCAGGTAAGAGGCAATGGATCCCTGCTGTCACTGTGCTCAGAGCTACGGAAGCCTGTATCTGCTCCTATATTTGAGTCTCCTGTTCTGTAATGTCATTCATACATTATAGAATTATCAATGGAGGAGATCCAGCTGTTAAATGCTCATACTCAGCCTCCAGATCTCTTCCATTGTAACCAAGGTTTTTTTTTAGTGTGCTCAGAACATGACAGTTTAAACTGGCTATAGTGGTGACCTACAGTCATTTCTCTTTAGCATTTACGAAACATATCCATATTGGAACCACATGCTGTAACATTCTGCCAATAAAATAATACCGCTTCAAATATTATCATTATCATCTGTGTGTCAGATTTACAAAGCTGTGGGACTGAAAAAGTGGAGATGTTGCCTATAGCAACCAATCAGATTCTAGCTGACACTTTCTAGTATGTAATAGGAAAGTGAGAGATAGAATCTGATTGATTGCTATGGGCAACATCTTTACTTTTCCTTTCCTGCATCATATTAAAAAAATCCAGCCCAATGAGTGATCTCATCTTGTATGTAGGTGTGACCTGTTTACTTCAAACAGACTCTTTGTAACTGTTGTTTAGTATATGCAAACAGTCTTCTCACAATACATTATTTCTATCTGACAAAAGTAAAGACTAAACTGACAATTCTGTTAACAAAATAGGTAGAATTCATTTTTAATAGTATAGAATGTAATTCGGAGTGTTAGAATAGCAGCAAGAATGCATAACCCCTGTCCATAGTTCCATGAGTTGGGACTTTGGATAGGTAGTATATGGAATGAGAATGCATTTTAAATATTCAAACAGATAAATTTAGACAAATAAAGACTAGACTAAGAGGAGTAATGCGGCTTATACCCATTGCATGTTTTAAAGCAATAATAAACTAATTACATCAATCAGTTGCTTTCTGTGTAACTTGGTGTGAGAAACCCAGGTCACACCTTTCACACTGCAGGCTACCCAGGTCATACCTGCATTTGACCCGTGGGGTCATTGACTGTGTGACCCTCTCACATTGCGCTTCGGGTTGTCGGGGCTTGCTCTGGCAATAACTCTGGTTTTTGGTGCAATGTGAACGTAGTATCAGTCTGTGTACTAGGAATTTTTTCAAGAAAAATTCCCAGCATCAGGAAAATACACCAGCCCAGAGCATGGGTAGTATTTCTTGAAAAAGCATACAGAAACATGGCTGCTAATCTATTCACAGCTGAACTGAAATTCCAAAGCGCACATAGAAATATAATGAAACTATCTCTTGCAGAAAGACAGTAGAATAAGCCAGTTTTTGAGATCACTGCTTATGCACACAGCAAAAAAAAAAAATGACTGTGACACTGTGTTAGGTCCATAATATAGTTTCTTACCATTTAAATATGTAACTAATTTTCATTTGTTACTTTAATATTTGTTCTTAGTTTCTGTAAGCAATAACAATGGTGCACCAAGTGAATCTGCAAATTTTGCAACAAGGGAATCTCTTCCTCCACTGGATCCTCCAAGGGATACAATGGGTAATATAGAACACGTTCTTATACCAATTTGCCATATTTGTTGATCTATATTACATCTAAAAAAAATATATAGGTCCCTGTTTAATTTTTATTTATTAGATCAGATAACTTTTCTTTTCTTTTACAGAAATGGAGGTTTGTGAAATAAAATTATAATTAGCTATTTAATTGTGTCATTTGAAATGAATTATTGATCTGTACAACTTTTCCCAGGATGTGTGTTTATAGTGAAACTACATTGCCAAGTAATATTCAGCAGTTCACATGAGGTTATTTTGTGACATATAGTATTGCCTTAGAGAAATTGAGAAGTCTTTTCCATCATATATCTCTTTCATTTTGTATAAAACACCTTTTAAATTGCTTTAAAATGGGTAAGTACAACAACCTTGATTATCTGAGAATGTACAGTAATTATCATGTGTGTATTATGAAACCCACAATAAGAAAGCAGCATATTCCTTTTCTAGGGAACAGTGACATCACTTTTATTTAACTCTATCAGATGGCAGCTGCAATTTCATTAATGTTACAGTTTCCTTGTGAATTTATGCTTTGCAGTCTAATATATACAGGGTCAGTTTTAGTTCTTTGTACACCCAAAGAAAAAGTACTCCTGCACTATGCATGAATCACAAATTAGCTGATCTCTAGCGCTTATCTCTTCTGCTCAGCTCTCCTGTCCCTGACAGCTGATTAACTAAGCAGCACAAGCAGTTCAAGTAAGTACAGCTACAGGGGATTAGCTGAGCAACAGCTTGTGTGTTCTGCAGCAACACCAGGATTAGGGCTATGAACCCCTCCATGTCAATGCTCATTAGGCCAGTGCCCTAAACATGCCTCGTGGCAGGGATGGCCCTAGCTATAGGCAGTAAAGGCGAGTCGCCTATAGCAGCATCTTGTCGGGATAGGGGGCACCCCAAGGCAGAAAAGGAAGCCTAGCACATGTGAAGATGCTCCTCCCCCTTGTAAAGCAGAGCGGTACTGATATTCAGTCAGCTACCAGCCCAGACACCATTGTATCCCCACTGTGACCCTCTAATAGCAAAGTTGATTTTCTGCTAGGGGAACCAACCAATTCTTGCCTAGGGCATTAAATTGGCTAGGGCTGGCCCTGCCTAGTGGTAGCACATGTCCTGCAAATTAGAGTAGCAGAGATCTGGTTTTTAGAGGAAGCTTCCAGGAGTAATCTTTACTTTACTCTTTACAATATACGCCTGCTCTTTTTGTCACAGTGCTCTGTACAACCAGACAAAATATGTGTGCAAAAATGAAATGGTTGTTTGATTAAACAGAAAAAAAAAATTAACATAAAAACAACAGAATAAAATATTTCACATTGTAAAAGTGCAATAAGATGATGGAAAACATTATTATAAATAAAATTACTAATGTACCAAGATTTCTTGTTGCACTACCAATAAATAAAACACATGTTCAATTGGTAGTTTAAGTCATTGTATTAGGTCTAAAATAAACACATTTTATGGTTTGGAGTAAGCTCTTTGGAGCTAATCCAGAGCTTCACTTACACCTGTAGAGCAAGATGCAAGTCTAGACCTGAGTAAAACCATACAGTAATGTGAGTAGAAACAAATTTAAATTGTGAATTACAGTTGAGAGATTACGTTTCTTCGCTTAACTCTAATTTATAGATTAAACAAAGCTATGCAGTATTTGAGTTATATGCAAAATAAAAGTATTTTCCCTGCATGCAAAAGAATTTTTATTAATTAGCACCCCTTAGTTCAAGAATGGTTTAGCCGAGCTTTACACTTGCACTTGTTTTGTCTTTATTTTAAAACTCTGGATCAGCAACTGCATGTTTTAAATTATTGTATAGTACCATTAAAGAATTGTGCAAACTAAAACATTTACATTAACCTCATAAAACAACTCCATTTTTCCTAAAGTTAATAAATACCAGGTGAGAACCACCACATTCTGGTTATGATTAATAAAACTGTACATAAAACATGATAAATATTGACAAAAGAATTGTGGCAATAAAATGCCAACTTTGCTAAATTTTAATAAGTGCAATTTCAGTAAAATAAAAACATATGCAAGTATAATTAAACTATGTTTGTGCCCCACACATATACAACGACTCTAGTCATATTGGTGGTTGTCCCGATATCTCAGTTCTGATATGGAAGGTGTGGGGCATAATGCCATCATTATTCTATGTGCTAAATACTATGAGGACATTGCTATATCTCCCTCACTGATGTCCCCACATCAGTTTTTAATCACTTATACCCCTTTCAGA
>WWET01001385.1:207795-225460 GCA_011038615.1 Limnodynastes dumerilii | reverse complement strand
CCACCAATGTCCACTGATGTACCTCAACTGAGTGCTGACTTACCTTTAACAATACAGAGAACAACTTATGGTAACCTGCTATACTGATTCTTCCTTTGCTTGTATGTGTGGTTTGCAATGGATATAATTATAACCCGTTTTTAAATGGCACTTAAGAGTGCCAAAGGGCTACCGTATCTTACCGTGCGTAGTTTCCTTTCTAAGAAGAAAACTAAAGCACGGAGAATGGCTCTCTCTGCCCTCCCCAGCTAATCTACATCCCTTTCCCCACTCACCTCTTCCCGAGGCTGCCTTGGTACGCCTCCTCTGCTTAATTTTCTATGTGCAGTCTTTTAAAACCGCACATATTCTACTTACCTAAATGGTACGTATACTGTGTAAATGAGCTACTACGCATGTATAGTAGCTCATTTCTTATTTCCCCGCATTTAAGAAGCTAAAACTTCCAAACTGTGATTCAGAATCAAAAAAAGAAAAAAGGTAAGGGTACTAAAGAGTTCTCTCAGTTAGTCCACTGTCTTGTTGAACAATATGATCAAATTCATTTTATTGATATACATTAAAAAATGTTTATGTTTATGAACACAAGTTCAATTATACCACAGGTAATGTGGTAAAGAGGATGGGTGAAAAATGCAGGAGAGAAGTGTGGAAAAGATACCAGCAAAATACAAAAACACAAATTAATCATGGTAAAACACAAAACACTTATTAGTGATTTAAAAACTTAGTGGGGAGGCTATAAATTAATTAATTACGTGTTCCAATGACCATAGCACTAGATAAAAAGGTGCTTTTACTATAGATAGTTAGAAATTATAGCTCTGTGTATCGTATAACTTCTCTGTATGTACTTTATTTAGTTAGTTTAACTTTGCTCTGCACTTTAAAAAATTCCTTCGTGTATAAAGGTTTAGACTTGAAATACTTTCAGTTTTCTTAAAGTAATCTTTGATTGCACTCCATTTATTAGAACGCATTCCACCTGATTATACCCCATGTTTTTTAATTCCTTCTTGTATGAAGATTTAGACTAGCAAGAACTTGGAATTTTTTTAGGTAGTACCTTTTCGTATGAAGACTGCCAGTTAATTTTGGAAATATATCCATTGCCTCATATACGGGGATCATTGATTAGAGTAACTGCGGCACTCCTAATTTATTTTCTAACTGATACAATCTTTTCATTATGAAAGTATCCAATCATTCTTTGTAACAGATTGGCATAATATTTTAATGATACTAGTGGATTTGATTCCCAGTAGTGCTCTGAAATATTTGCAACACTGTTTCTCTTTGTGTGTAAAGAGCTAACTTTGATGGAATGTTCACCTCTATGAAGGATTACAGATCAAATCAGTTCTGTTTTGTGACTAATAAATTACTACTCTACTAAATACTAATAATTTTTAGGAAACAACTATATAAGGAATATATTTTAGATATTAATTGTGCCAAATACAGAAAAGCCATAAGATATACAGAGCTATAATTTTCTATCTACCTTAATTAGTTTGTGTTTTTTTTATATTTCTCTGGCATCTTTGCCACACTTCTCTCCTGCATTTTTCACCCATCCTCTTCAGCATATTACATGTGGTATAGTTGAACCTGTGTTCATAAACAAAAAAATGTTTTAATGTATATCAATAAAATAGATTTTATCATATCAACAAGATTAAGTGCACTCTTTGCTACACTTTCCATTTTTTTTTATTCTGAATCTGCCCACTAGTTTCGATAAATTAAGCTTTTAAAGTGTAAATCAGCTACGTTATTTTTAATTTACAATATCCAAAGTATTTGCAATATGTACTATAATGATTTATATATTAAGAAGTTGAGGTGCTATATATTTGACTTAAGGGTCACTTAAGCATCACATAAAGATTTTGGTCCTCGGTGTCAAACTTCATTAAATTAAATAATTGTCCAATTTATGGGATTGTCTTTAATTTCATCATTCTCAGCTACATCTGATGTAGCAATGAAAGCAATTTATGTCCCTACTGGGCAATAAGCTTCACACATGGTAATGTACTGTGGACTTAATTTTGAATTACAGTATGTGGTCATTGATCTTAATATATTGTATCTTATACATCAGATTAATTATTTTTCTACACTTGCTTCATGGTTTGTAGCCACAATTTATAGAATAGAATAGTCTTGATGTACGTTTTTTTCCTTTTTGCTAATTTTTAGGCAGTTTGCAAAGAAAATATTTTATGATTGGCAAAAAAAACAACAAAAAAAAGATTCTGGGACCCCCAGCAGTTTCTAAAAGAGAGCCCAGACTTCAAAGATTATTTGTAAAAGTTTTGATGACAGCTATTGATGTCAACAATTCAGCAATTAAAGCTGAATTAAGTAACAAATAATAAAAAAAAAAAAAAAAGAATGTATCTTCCTCTATACTTTTTTAGCTGGTTTTTGATGCAGGATGTTGTTTTTATTGAAAGTAACCATTAGGAAGAGACTGGTGTAATCTTTATAATATTGTACAAGCGTAACAAATAAACAATTTTCTTTTCACCTGATTTAGTTATGGTTTTTCAGCAGGTGTTCAGCCAGTGTCAGCTTCTGTGATTCAAGCGAGTACACACGTGCCTCTCAAAAAGCACAAGACAACTTTAGGTAAAGGCAGTAATAGTCTATCATGAACCAATATTCAAAGAATCACTTTTTAATCTCATGGTTTTCATATCCATATAAAAGCTTTAAAGATAAAGTATTCAATTATTTTTGTCTTTTTCATATCCTTTTTTAAACATGATCCAGAGCTGCACTTAAACCTATTTTTTTTAGGTGGAAGTGCAGCAGAAAAAGCTCTGCGCATGCTCAGAACGGGAGTGAGCACATAAAGATGGGAGCACTGCTGCTCAGCTGCCTGTGTCTGCATATGTGTGCTCTGTGCTAGTGCATCAGCGATTTCACAATGTTTATATTCGCATGGGGTTGGTTTAGTGCTGCTGTGAGATGCAGGTCAGAGTCCCTGCGTCTGCACCTAAAATTTTACCCCAGTTCAGAGCTGGTGTAGACAGTGTATTTTTAGTCAATACATCACCCTATTTTTCCTATTTTTAGTATAAAAGCATCACTATACATTTTCCATTAAAATCATGAAACCCTTGTAGCTATTATTTTTGAGGGCGGGGGAGTAAATATATTGAGCTCTATTCCACATTGCAAATAAACCTTCTACCACATCTGCAGCCAGAGTGAGTGTTGTGAATAGGAAATCTGTTTGTTATGTCCTGAATTGTTAAATAGGCAAACTTTTCAAAGCCAAGCAAAACTCTAATGCTGATGCCTAGCCAATTACTCTTACAATATGGAATATTCAGAGCAAATATTACACAACGGCAGTTTCCTTCATGTAATGAAATCTCAAGTCAGATTGTTAAACCCAGAGTGAAAAAAAATGGATTAAATGCCCTGGTATCCTGCTGAGAATGAAAAACCACTAGTACCATTAGATTACCTTGCATTTTTCTCCAGACTAGTATATGTATCAAACCCTTCAAAACCCAAGAAGTAGATTTACCAGCGCTTTGACATTAATGACATTATTATAGTAGCATAAACTGATAATAGAAATGAGATGTACTTCTTAGATAATGGGGTAGATCCAGAACTACATCCGTCTTCCAAAGACGGACGTAATTCAATGAACAATAGCTACTGCGCATGCGTAGTAGCTACTGTACGTAATCTGCGTATCGTTTTGATACGTAGATTGCGTATATGCGGTCTAAAAGAAACGATACGCAGATTACATACTATAGCTACTATTGAATTACGGCCGTCTATGGAAGACGGACGTAGTTCTGGATCCGGCCCAATGTCCTTAAAAATAAACATTTCTTTTACATGGCAGCATACTTACAGTATGGTTCCATTAGGTAAGGGAATCAAATAAAATCCTACTTCAGTTTTTTTTTTTTTTCTTGTTTTAAACACAAAAATGACCTGCACACAGTGGAAAAATAATAATTGCTGCACTAATGTACATGTTTAGTTACTTCAAGTTAATGATATAACTAATTCATAGTAAATTGACAATGAACAAGTTTTAAAATGATAAAGTATTCAGGTATGAGGGTTTTTTTTAGATTGTTTAGCTAGTGGTTTTAAAAAAAAAAAATCCAGAAACTAATTGCAAACAGAGGACAGTATTGTCTCCGGAAACGGAGTTCAGAAGTCGGCCTTTGTAAATGCACTGCACATGCATATCGCAAATATTATGCATCAGAACTCTGAATGTATGGAACACAATTCACAGCCCTCTGTATTTTTGAGTATACAGATTGTGGGAGTGGGAGTGCGCTGGCTTCTTGCATGCGGACTTTAGTAACTCATTGTGTGTGAAACTCTCTCTTAAGTCTGGATACAAACCAAACTTCTGTTTGATGTAGTAAATAGAACTTGAAGGGGCATAAATATAGGACAACAGGAAAAGAAAAGGTCAAATGATACTATAAGGTCACTTTTTCCAACATTTAGAAGATCCAGTACTGATGGCTTATTTATTGGAATCAGCAAGTTCCATGCTTATACCTGTTTACTTGTTAGCAATACATGCTACTAAAAGCCTACATTATTATATCAGTGCATTAGAAAGAAAATATAGGTTGTATAACTGCCTCATTCACCCCATGACACAACTGCTTCCTGCTGTTTTTGTCCTATCATTGTCTTCTAATACATAGCATCTAACATTTTTGAAAATATTTTTTATTTTCATTTTTTTTTTTAGCTGCAAATGAGAAGCAGCCTTTATATGTTTCTGCTACTCTATCCAGCTTGGGAAAGCTGCAAACTCACTATGGTAAATCATATTCTTATTATTTTTTGAGTATAAAAACTGTTATTTCGCCAAGAAAATTATACATAGAGGATTTTAGTCTCCACTGTCTTCATTGTAAGCTCATATTTTGCTTTATTGAAGCAAACTATTAGAGACTTTCACATGAATGCAAAGTGTGCAATTATTATTATTTTGCACAGGTTCACAATTTTCTATTTAATCATTTTTGAAATAATGTTTATTTTAAGTGAAAACAAGTTAAATATTTAACATTTTCCATATTACTAAAGAAAGAGCCTGGGTCCAAGAATAGTTACACCTGCTGTATTGTTTGTAATATGTATAATTAATATAAGGAATAATATCTAGCTTTACATCACATAATGCATGAGGTGTACTGTAGTTGTATATACTTTTATGGGACCTGATCCAGGACTGTGCTTCCACCTATCTTTAAGTGGAAGTGCAGTGGGATACCACTCTGCGCATATGCAAAACGGAAGCAAGCACAGAGAGTTGGGCGTGGAAACTGCCCACCTGTCTGTGCTCGTTTCCATGTGATCTGTGCTAGTGGAACATTATATTTAAATTACAAAAGGGACGGTTTAGTGCTTCTCTGAGTGCAGAAGCAGCTTTTTTAATCTTAAAATACAAGAAAGCATTTCTTTCAAGCCTGCTTATTACTGCACATTCTACTCAGTTATTATTTAAAAGTCTTATTAATTTTTTAGGTATTAAATTTTAATGTAAATTAAAAAAGAAAATAAAAAAAAACTATGTTTCAAACAGGTGCACCTTTTCTGTATGTCCTATCCAGAGTTGCAAATGTCGCAGCTCTGAATAGGAAGCTCACAGCTTGAGCAGTAGATTTGCGCATCCGTTGCTCAAAAACTCTGGATCAGGCCCATACTGTGTTTACTAGGCCTTTTAGTGAATTATGGAACAGGAATCATTTTCTGTTATTCTATTAATCAAATAAACTAACTAAAATATTGATATGTTTTCCAGCCACTACAAGTCAAAATATACCAGCCAAACAAAGCATCCTGCCCTTCCAAACTCATACACAAACTACCACTGGTAATGCTTGTTTTAAAGAATAGCAGTAGTAGTTAAAGTGTTAGTGCTTTTAATCATTGCATTCTGCTGTTAGGCATCAATTATTTTAGATTACCTCTCTGCTTATATTCACACATTCCATATATTAGAATTAGATAAAATAATCACATTTTGATTGTTGTCATGCCTACCTATTCTAGAGCATCCATTGACTGATCTTCTAATCAGCCTGACTCTTTCCATTAGGAAATTGCCTAGCTTTTGGGTATTCTATAGTGACAGGAAGTGCAATTTACCTACTTCTTTCCATGTAGTGGGAAGAAATGTTGAATTGTACCTTTTGTGTCTTTAAGGATACTTGTATAAGCAATGGATGAATTGCTTCAAATGCTTCAACACAATGCATTACCAGAAGCATTGAGGTAGAGATATCAAGGCTAATGTTTGTGCTGGGGAGGTTTCCTTTTATTTAAAGTGAAGTCAAAGGTAAAAATATTGCGGTTGATCTATCAGACTGGGCTGTGTTTCATCTTATGCTGTAAAACAGTTACCAACTGTAAAGTTGTGTACAATTTCTCAGTAAATTAACAGAAAGCATAATGATCTATTTGAAAGAAAAAGAAGATTTAGAACTTTAACTCTGAATTCTCTGTTAATTTGATATATCTACCTCAATTGTTTCTATATAAGCTTTATTTTTATTTTTTTGCATTTATTTTTCTCGCAAGCCAAGCATGTGTTTTCCACAGCAAAAAAAGTGGAGAACTGAATTAGTTTGTTCTTGGATTTTTTTTCAGCATTGATTGGAAATCAGCATATTCTTTCTAAACATCAGGTTGAAGTTCCTCATTCTACATCTGGTAAAATGTTCTGTATGCTAGCATCAGTTTTACACTAGGTTTATAGTAAAATATTTATATTCAAATACTGACATTCTGAAATGTAGGAGGTTTGCCATTTTTATGAATGTTACTGTATGTAGAAATTTGCTGTGATAAAAACATTGGCAGTTAACTAATGTTTAATGATGAAGTACTTTCATAAAACTTCCTGTTGAAGTGCTTTCATTAAATATCATATTTAGCCTTTATTTATTTTATTTGGATCATTTTATTTCAGTGAAGTGTAATATAAAGGCAAGTGTAATTGAAATCAGTTTGATTCTGTACATTATGGGAAACATGTCTAATGCTGACCATGCACTGCATGATTATTCTGCAGTCTACTAAAAGCTTGGATTAGGGAACTGAAGCATGCTTTACATACCTGATCCACCAATCTATATTATCATTGGCTGGTAAATCATGGAGTGCCCTTACATTGCAGAAAAATTGTGCAGAACAAGTTAGCTCTGTGGCTGATGTGCATGATGTCGCTGATGTGCATGATGTGCATGCAGTGTTGGTGCAGTGGCCAGCATAAGAACTAAATAAAGTAACTTTAAGAAAACCCTATAGTGCATTAATCTGTGACCCTATGGGGCATTGATCATCTATTGTATTACAACATGAAATTACAACAGATATAATGCAAAGGGCAATGGGACATATGTTCATAGCAATAGCTAATGTTTGATATTTCAAAAATATATACTCCATAAAACATGATTGCAGATCCAGTAACTTAATAACTGGACCATGCATAAGCTATTCTTTGTCACACTGATTTCCTACTCAGCTGTTTGTTGCCAGAAAATAATTTCCTACAATATTAATGATATTGTTTTAACAGAGACTGTGGGGCTGATTCCGGCGTTGCACTATTACTACGCATGCGCAGTTTTGCGAATTTTCTAGGATCTTAAATATACGCACCTAAGTGCCGTGGAAATCGCATCTCTGAATCAGCCCCTGTATTTTGAATGAGATGCATTTTATGGAATACAAATGAAATTTCTGAAATACAGACAGCTGAAAGCTTATTTTCATAATCATTATCTTTTCAAAATCCGCCACCCTAGCAGACCTGCCGTACCAGACAGTCTATAAGGGGAGTCTTAGGGTTAAGCTGTGGAGGGAAGGCGGGGACAGAGGCGTAGTCAGTGTTATTTGGGGGAGTCTTAGGCTGCAGGGAGGAGAGTCTTAGGGTCAGGCTGCGGGGATTGAAGTGTTAAGGGTCAAGCTGCGGGGATTGGAGTCTTGGGGTCAGCCTGCATGGATTGGAGTCTTGGGGTCGGCCTGCAGGGAAGGTAATTTAAGGGTCAGGCTGCGGGGATGGGAGTCTTTGGGTTAGGCTGTGGGTACAGGAGTTTTAGAGCCAGGCTGCGGGCAGGAGAGGGTTAGGGTAATGGATGGGGAGGGTTAGAGTGAGGATTAGGAGATTAGTATAAGGGTTGGGTTTGGATAAATACTCACTTCTCGCTGCTGGAGATTCGCCCTGGAGCTGATCGATTGCTTGTCCTTGGTGGGCAGAAGCAACCAATTCCAGAGGCACATCAAAAAGCCCTGGTAGAAAAGGGCTGTTCTTCCCACTGACGGTGACCCACACCCATTTTGAATTATGATCAGTCTGTTATTATTAGTACAAACGCTGTTTGCATTACTTATTAAAGAGGTCTATATGTGATATTCTCTGGAATCACCTCTGATTTTTTTTTACAGGTTAATTCAATTCATGTTCCTGAGTCATCTTTACTTTCTCCTCCTAATACACAAATTAATTCCATCTTCAATTCAACTTCAACTGAAATCTGAGTGTAAATTCTACTCTTTCTTCTAGTTCCAAAAGAAACTGCATCATTTCAGCCAAAATTTTTCCATAGCACTGAAGCACCACACATGGAAGCTGGTAAAATCATTACTAATTAACACTATTTTTGTTTCTTCTATGACAGAATTTTTCCCTTTTCTTACAGCCTTCAATTTAAAGTTATTTTAATTTTACCTCAGACAGCACACAGCCAGATTCTGAAATACATACAAATGAGGCAGGACACATGTTTGAACCAGAAAAAGATATTTTAGGTAATAACATTGATAGATCCTATTTTGATTCAGTTTATTTATCTATCTTTGTGTATCTTTGGAAATGCACAGCTTGTTAAACATTTTCTTTTATCTGTTAAGTAACAGGATCTAGAGACAGATGATAACACCATCTGGTTCATAGAATGCACATGGCACCACCTGCCTATAGGAGTGTTTTAGACACTAAATATGGCGACATATACTTTCCAAGAGGTGTGTTTTCATCCGTTTTCCCATCTGCTTGGGTTAACACTCACTGACATTCATCGTCAGTTGTGTGAAACATGCGGACAAGGTGTCATGATTCACACTTGAGAGTAGTTAGGTGCAGACAGAACTGCATCTAACTCACTCGTCCAGCTCCTAACCCGCCCCTCGTTTTTAGGTATATTATGGAACTTAAGAGTGCTATAGGGCTACCTTATTTAACCATGATTAGTTTCCTTCTTAAGAAGTCGAGACCTCCGTACAGTGATGTGTAGCAAAAATTTTGGTCACATGGTTACTCTTTGACCTTGGTAACAAGGTTTGAATTGGGTTGATGGTGTGATATGTGGTATGAGAGTAAAATAACCTTAAAGAATGAATAAAAAACATGTATATACACCTTATTGACTGTTTTAAGGTTCTGACATAAATTATAACTCTCAATACAGTGTCAAGTAGCCACTGAATTATTAGCCTTCAACCATTAAAAAAAATTATAATTCTGCTAAATTTAAAGCTATTTGCTAGTTAGTGCTGTGCAAACTTGTTTTATTATAGAGATATTATACTTTATTTTTACATATATTAGTAGGGATCACTAAATGGTCATCTAAAGCTTTTATTTGCAGCTTCTGATGAGACAGTTGTCCGAAAGTTTACTTCAACTTCCAAGCCAGAGACCACTACTGGTAAAAGAAAAGATATTATTTTTCATTTATAATGTAGCTATATACACTAAGGGCCTCATTCACTAAACGCGATTTGGGCTAAATGCCCTTAAATCGTGTGATTTTTAGCTTAAAAATCGTCAAAGTGTATTCACTAAGCTAAAAATCACACGATTTTACGTTTTTTTAAATCGCGGGTCCGCAATTCGCAGTCCCGACTTTTTTGAATTACAAACATAGGAAGCCTTTAAATCAAAAAACATACATTCGCCTCTATAGAGGGGCGAATGTATGTTTTTTGGCCGATCGCGACCATTAAAACACATATAACAGACATGTGTTTTTGTGCTTACAAATCCAAAGTGCTGCATGGCTGCAATGTGTAACCATGCTGTAGTCATTGAATTACAAGGATCAGCAAAGGTAAGCCTTGTAATTCTGTGTTTACAGCACGGCTACACTTGTAGCCATGCAGCGCTCCGTTTACAGTGTGTGTCCCAAAAAAAAACACTACACAGACATTAACCCCTACAATTCTTTAATAAAGTGTTACATGTGTAAAAATATGTAAACCTAACTAACATTACCCCCTACATGTATGCTCTTACCTTAGGTGGTCATCTCTCCTAAAGTAAGTGGTATACATAAAGTGTTACATGAGTATAAAATGAATGAACATATTTTTAAACCACCATTAGATGTCCGCATCTTGGGAGCCTTCTAATGTTCTTTAAATGAAGAATTCTGTTCTTTTCTTCTCGCTTCAAAAATCTTCTTGGCTGGAGATGCCGAAGAAACCTTCTTTTCTTGATCCCGGCGTCTTCAATATAACTTCCCGGCAGTACTGTACAGCTCTACTGTTCCTGACGTCACCTTCTGAAGTTAATCAGCGCCCCCTACTGCCAGGAAGTTATATTGAAGACGCCGGGATCAAGAAGAGAAGCTTTATTCTGCATCAACAGCCAAGAAGATTTTTGAAGCGAGAAGAAAAAAACAGAATTCTTCATTTAAAGAACACTAGAAGGCTCCCGAAATGCGGACATCTAATGGTGAGTTTAAAAATATTTTCATTCCTTTTATACACATGTAACACTCAATGTCTGTGTAGTGTTTTTTTTTTTTTTGGGGGACACACACTGTAAACGGAGCGCTGCATGGCTACAAGTGTGGCCATGCTGTAGACACAGAATTACAAGGATCACCTTTGCTGATCCTTGTAATTCAATGACTACAGCATGGCTACACATTGCAGCCATGCAGCACTTTGGATTTTTAAGCACAAAAACACATGTCTGTTATACAGACCTGTGTTTTATTGGTCGTTCACGCATGCGATTTGCTGCGATTACTTAAAGGGCTAATCGCAGTGATTTTTTTTATGAAAATCACCGCGATTAAGCCCTAAAAGCATCGCGGCACATCGCCTGTGTTTGAAAAAAATCGCGTTTTAGTGAATTTGGAACCAAAAAAAAGCGGGAAAATCGCGGCGATGGCCCGCGATGCTCTGCGATTCAAAATCGCAGTAAAAATTTGCGTTTAGTGAATGAGGCCCTAAGAGTTTTATTTACTGGTTAACAGTGCTGCTCAGGGGATGGGGCTG
Organism: Limnodynastes dumerilii; assembly: GCA_011038615.1. NCBI lineage: Eukaryota > Metazoa > Chordata > Amphibia > Anura > Limnodynastidae > Limnodynastes > Limnodynastes dumerilii. The sequence goes on along the minus strand of WWET01001385.1, from coordinate 214,150 downwards.
TCATTGACTGATATTTTACAATATTATACATTCTTAATAATACCATCTTGTAGCTTAACACACCTTTAATTGCATTGATGTGTATTTATACATGGGTATGTTACCATTACTTTTTATCATTACAATTTATGAGGATATGTTTAGATCAGTATCTATCTTTAAGTTATGGTCAATTGCTATCCAATTTTTTTCAAGCATATATTTTCTTTTCTAACTATAGTATTGCGGACAACATCCATGTTATTAAAAACTAATATACCTAGTACTTCCCAAAGGACACAATCAACTAAGGGTAATGTAACATTTTTCTTTGGTCTGCTGTTTAATAAAAGCAGAAAGGACACCTGCTATACTCATAACTGCCTTGCTTATATAGATATCATTAGTCTTGTTTGCTAGTCATAGATTAGTGTTCTGTTTCAGGCTTAGTTGGAGTATGTATGTTTTTGTTTTGTAGTATTTAGCTGCATTCTCTGTGGTCTTGAAGCACATCATTTACACTTGGCTGTTTATCCAGTGCATGGCCCATAAAACACCAGCATGCTGAGAAGTTTATATTATGCAAGACGCTTACAGTACAATCAGACAGTACGATAAAACAGAGGTAATGCCACTTAAACAAGATGTCTAAAACAAAAATCTCAATTTCAATTTTGATTCCAATTTCTATCATGAATCATATGAATATTTTTTTTTACATTGTTACTTACTATCCAACTTGTTATGTCTGGGAGACGCCTAGAGAAAATGTTCATGCATCTCTCCTGGGCTTCTGTATGTGCTGAACCAGCAGTTGGCAGTCTCTGGGAAGCATTGTGCCCCAATGCTCAGCCTTGTGTTAAAGGCAGGGTTGTAGTCAGGGTGGATTGAGCGGGCACCTGCCCAAAGCGCGAGGAGAGGTAAGAGTACGTTCTAAGCATATTGTATATGAAGCAGGTGGCTTTACTACAGCACCGCCTTTATGCTGAGGCTTGTCATTCAGCGCTCCAGGTGACCACCTCAGCAATGCTTAATATACAATGTATGAAGCGGGCAACGCTGGGGAAATGCCGCTGCTTCATATGTTGTATACTTTTACTGAGCCTTGTCAGTAGCGCAGGGAGCCAGGCACTTTCATATGTTTTTAATGACAAGCCAAAACAGCGCTCAACATATAGTATATGAAGGGGCCGGCCTTTCCCCAGCACTGTCTGCTTCATATACTACTGTATATGTTGCTCTACTGACAGCTCACTGACAACCCTCTACTCAACATATAGTATATGAAGGGGCCGGCCTTTCCCCAGCACTGTCTGCTTCATATACTACTGTATATGTTGCTCTACTGACAGCTCACTAACAACCCTCAACTCAACATAGAGTATATGAAGCTGATGAAGGGAGGGGGGAGGGGTGGGCACAATCCTTTATCACCCAGGGCACCAAAATAGGTAGTTATGGCCCTGGTTAAAGTAAGGGGGGTAGAACTAGATAATGCATTTCATTGTGAATAATGGCTTCATAATGCTTTAGACATTGAGAATTAGAGGACAAAACTTTGATGCACTAAACAGAGTTAAATTCCCCTTATTTGGTAAGATACTAATTAAGACATAACATTTATTGGCATCATTTTCTTCAGTTATAAAAAGATTTTAAGTAAGTGTATGCAGCTCCTGTACAATATGTGGAGGCATAACCATCAGATCTACAAAATGATATATTTTTGTAAACACACCCACACTGTACATTGGCCAGTGTCATGAGACGCTGTGTATCAATGACATGCACATTGATTGCGTAGGGCTGAGATTCTTGCGCTTTTACTGTGTTTTCAGTGCTTGGCTGATCTAAAATAACTAAAAAAAAAAAATGCTAACACAAATTACTATGTACATAGAATTAGGGTCATTATTTGCTACAATCCAAACCAAATAAACAGTAATGACAGATTTAGGGTTTTTTCTTCTTCTTGTTTATGGCTGCATTGTGCATTACAGTATTTTGAACATCTGAAATTAGTTGAGGGAGACAATAAAAAAAATAAGAAGAATTTGCTTATTATAGTCTTTCACCCATAACATAAGGGTTTTGGTGTTTTTTTTAAGTTTTTTGCATGCTTGTCATTTAACATATGATTATTTTGGTCTGATTTTTTTTAGGTCTAAAAGCAATGCACTCCCTGGTGGGAAAAATACTATAGTATGTGCTGCTATACATTACTGCAGTGCTCATGCTCATGCTTTCACTTGCATTGCATGTTAGCTGAATAAACATTTTCTTGGGTGTTTTTTCTTTTTTAAAATTACTATTGGTTAAGCTTTCACATGGGTTATGCACAGGAATGTTATTGATTTGATCACTGTTATTTTACAGCAATAAAGCGAACACAAGTTTCTCCTGTGCATCCTAAAAAACCATTGCTAGAAGAGACGTACCCAACTACTGGTACAGTAATTACTTTTTTCATTGAGTTTACACAGTGATCATATAAATTCCTTTTAAAAGTCTCAGTGGCACAGACAGAAACATTTATTCAATGGCATAAAATATCTCTACGTACCTTCTCACTGCACATGCCTAGAACAAATGTGTGTACTTTTACGACTGTTCAGACCCAGTCATAACTTGGCTGCAGCCACATGCATTTGGAGGGCCATTATTTGCTGGGCAAACGTGATAAATTTGCAGTAAGGCCATGTTTCAGTAAATGAACCTAAGCCAGAATGTACTGCTAAAAATCCACATAGCGGACTGGATTTAGAATTGCTTACAACAGGCTATGCATTCAGATATGTAAATACTTAGGGTCTGAATCAGACTTAAGAAGGATCCTGAAATTAAGAGCGGAAAGCTACTTCTGGGCTAAACCATGTTGATTGCAGGGGAGTCATATTTCATCTGATGCAAACAATATTAGTGTTGAGAGGTGATGTTTCCTATCATAAGTCTAAATAACAGTGTGATAGTAAAGCTGGTCAGTATCTGTGTGCAGTAAGCCATTCAAAGATATATCCCTGCATGCAAAGAATACAATTAACTTGACTCCTCCTGCAATCAACAAGGTTTAGCCCAGGAGTTCTCCTGTGCTCCTTCTTAAGTCTGAATCAGGCCCTTAGTGTGCATGTTCTGCACATGCGCAAACATGGCAGTTACACTTCAGAACGCACTACAAACGATTCTAAATAACGCACAGTAACCAATTTTGATGACCCATCATGCGTATAGTATATACACATGGTGATCTAAGGGTATTTTAAATAGAACAGTAAGGACTTGGCTCAGCCCTTACAAATGATCCTTCAGTATAAACTAGCTTGTTGCGTGTGTAAAGGTCAACGTAGGGTTCAGAGCACGGAAGTTCAGGGGGGTGTAATATTCTTACATGTACGAATTCTAGGATCGCACTTTGCAGAAGTTCCTTTCTGATGTGGACATTTATGAGCACTGATCATACTTAATTCAGGAGTCCATATATGGGGCCAGGCCATTGTAGTAGCGTTTAATACGTTACTAAAGGTATGAAAGTGCAGCCCTCTGCCCGACACTCCCCCTGTGCGAGCATATTTTCCCTCGCTTACGCCGGCTGAAGACTACCCTAACTTCAGCCGGCCTAAGCAAGGGAAAATACGCTCACACATGAGCGTATGCCCACTAACCCCTCCCTCCCTCATTCATTAAACTAACTCCTCCCACCCACCTACACTAACCTGAACATAGTAACGCTGGGGGACACCCCCTCCGGCGTTACTACGGCGCTGCTACGGATTGGGCGTTGATCGGGCGTTGCCGTAGCTATGCGGGGCAACATCTGCCCGGCGTATGCGCAGATCGGCTTTTAAGCCGATCTTACGCTGCTGGCTGGCGTCTTAACGCCAGCCAGAGTAGGTCTGGATCAGGCCCATGAAGCATAAACACCAGTTCCGTCATACAGCACATAACAGTGAACCACCCTGCACTTGCATTTTCATTACTGGAGAAGAGAGCGTATTTGCATTGTGCTTGGCTGTTCATTGTTTTCCCAGTTGTTTTCCAAGCATTATGCTTTCTTTTTTCATTTTCTGGATCCGTCCCTAAGGGCATATCTATAGTATGAAATCCTTGTTTGCCTAGGATTGATGGTATAACTCCTAATATATAGTACCCCTGGGTCAGCAACCTGAAAATTGCTGAGTCTTTAACCTGTCCCCACTGCAAATACTGCACTAGAGTTCCTGTCCCAATGACCAACCAGACTTTTACTCTTCAAAAATAGATCTAATGTCACACTTCCTTGGAACTTAGCACAATCAGTTTAGGTTAGCAATATTCACAACCCCTCGAAAAGAATCTCAACAGCCTACCTTTGGCACTCAAAGCTATCTCCTATATTAAGCCTAAACAAACATTTCATTACAATTTCATCACCTGATACATAAGAAAAAGTGTTAAACATTTAATTAGTGAAGATATGGTCCTAAAGAGTTGGCTAGTTTATCTTTGAAGTGAAAAAGTCACTGATCTACTATCTCCATATTAAGGAGGAAAGTAGTGCAGTTTTTTTGTGTAATTCTTTACAGTTCTTGCACACATTTGATTTGCTGTAAATTTTTATTTCAGTTGAAGACAGCTTCCTTGACATGGCATGATGTTTTAGAAACTACTAACAGATACTTTTATTCCATTTAGTTTCAAAGGATATGTCACCAAGTAAATTACTTGAAGAAACAACCAGCGTTCTGGGTAAATAATATTCTTTCATAACATTTTAACCTTTCATTTGGTTTATAAATTTGTACCAAATTTTTCTCTAGGCTAGTGCATTGGTAAAAGGCAGAATGTTTTTTTTTTTACCTTGTTTTTCTCTGCTAGGTAAAGGAATCATGTGGTGAATGATGAATATATGTTCTATGACTTTTATCCAATTTAAGGATTTTCAAAGTGACTTAGATTATGTAGAAATTAATACATTTAGTTTGAGCTGACATTTTTATTTCCAGTTCCAGCTGAAACTCAAAAACTAACTCCCAAAAAGGCCCACATAACAGAAAGTCCATCACTTCCAGTCGGTAATAAATATATTAATATATTTTATTTATTTCATTTAATGTGATTAACAGGTCTCCTATTAAATATCACACAGTTATATTAGGAGTGATGTGTTCTACTAACAATAATTCTTTGTTCTATACAGATCATAAAACATCCCATCCTCCCCCTGACGTTTTGGGATTGGACATTTTTGAGCGTCCTGAATTACGTTTGGGTAAAGAAACTTTTGATTGCTGCTATGAACACAGTAAATACTTTGTAAGGCCACCAATTGAGTACTCAATGCAGTGGCCCTGTTGGGCACAACTACAGAGCAGGCAGTCTACTGGATACAGTAGTTACCTGTGTGTGCATGGACCACTCTGTACAGACAGATAACTGTTCTGTGCATGTGCTATACAGCCAAATGCTCCATGCATGTGCACAACAGTTGATATTCTGTGTATGTGCGGACAGAAATTCTGCGTTCCTGCACAAAGTGAATTAGGTGTGGGTTGTCACCACATTTTTGGAGGCCTATCTGCGTCCTTGCTCCGTGCTGGGGGAGTCTGCATTGGTAGAATGGTGAATAAATACACCTTTGCAACATGCAAATAAAAACACACAGGCAAATATAATGCTCCTAAAACTTCAAAAAATTGCACAATGTCTTAATAATGCCTGAAAGGCATAACACGGTCTTGTGCAACAGTGTCCTGCTCTTAAAGGATATTTAACATTTAAATAGTATATTATAGTGCTCTGCTGTGTAACTTAGAACTTCTTTCATTAGACTGAGTCATCTGTGTGGCAGGTCTATATTATTGTGGTTATCTTGTGCAGGGAGCTTTACTGAACAACATTTACTTCTTAAGTTATTTACATGTATAATTCACCTTAAAAAACAAAACAATAAGCAAAAGCATGAGTCTGATGCAAAATGAGTATTATGGACCGTATCCGGAATTAATAATGTCAGCCGACTTTTTCAAGTGGTGTGCCTTTGTAAGCATCAGAACTCTGAATGTACGTAATGCATTTCCATACTTTTAGAGTTCATACATCAGGGCGTGGTGATGCTCCATATGTACGAGGATCTGCAATGTCAGTGGAGGGGAGGCATTTCAATTGTACAGTTTGGCTTGGGTTAGACATACCCCAGGTTTTTATAACCAAATTTCCAACTAAAGCAGAATTGGAGCTGCTAGATAGAATACTATTATAGCCTCTCCCCACCTAGATCAGCAAACCCTGGCATTTTCTCTGCTATAGGTTCTGGTGATGTTCATTTGCGCCATGCCTTTCATTTGGATGTCATCTTGCTTTGTTCCCATATGGCACAAGTTTTGTCTTATTGAAGAAACAT
>WWET01001385.1:180397-207772 GCA_011038615.1 Limnodynastes dumerilii | reverse complement strand
CCTGCTCTGCACAAAGCACAAGTTCTTCTGACGGCTTTTGTGTAATTTTTTTTTCTGCTGTGCATTTCCATCCAGCTTCTCCTCGATTTCCTCAGGAGCTGTCTCCTGTATTTGACCTGTTATGAGAATGCTGCCAAATCCGTCCCCACAATTGGCCTCCGGTGAACACCAGTCACAGCTAGTCTCCACATACAGACAAGCAGTCATAACATTCCTCATGGCATCCTTGTTGAGCTACCTGAGCCATCTGTGACAAGGCACCAGCCTGATGGGGATATGGTTCTCCTAATGGAGGACTTCACCTGTCCTCATGCAATATCCTTGAACACTCTCTTTTTTTACCTTCGTATTTCCCTAGCTTCTAATACCAAACCATGAGCTCTGAAGGGGCTTCCAGTGTTTCATCTATGTGAGGCTTCTGCCCAAATAAGAGCGAAGTTACCACAAAAACTGTTATCTGTGTCTGTATTGTGCTAATCCTGAACATTTCATACAGTCCTGTCCTGTCTGCAGACTCAGATATCCACGTCTTGTCTCCAGCTCTAAAGCTTTAGCTTTTTCTCCAGTTTCAGAGTGCCATTGCCCCAGGAGGGGTTCAGAGTTCCATTGCCCCAGGAGGGGTTTAGAGCCTCACAGCTCCAGGAGGGGTTCAGAGTTCTTGTCCCAGAAGGGGCCTCCAGTGTTTCACTTCCAGAAGGGGTTTACAGTGTCTTGCCCTCTGAAGGGGGTCTCTGTTTTGGGCCTTCATGTCCTTCGGTTTCTTGTGTCTGGATGCGTACCTCAGCTGCCTCCAGTGATGGCCTCCTATGTCATTCTTTCTCCAATGTTGGGCTACCATGGCTTCCAGTTGTCACAGTTAGGTTGCGTATGCCAGTAGCCGGTAATGGGCTCCTATTTTTCTGTCTCTGATGTTGGACTCCTATGCATTTCCATCACAAATATTGGGGTCTGTACCCCAATTGCCACATTTGGAGTATCTACTCCAGTACCCAGTGTCTGGGTGCATGCCCCAGTAGCTACAGTTGCGATGCATATATCAGTTGTCACGTTTGGTGTATCTTCTCCATTAGCTGTGTCAGGGCACGTGCTACAGCAACTATAGTTAAAGTTGCCTACCTCAGCTGCTAAGCCGAAGTCATCTCACAGTGCTACTATGTACGAGCCACCTCATGACGCTGCCAAGCCTTAGTCACCTCACAGTGCTGCACAGCTCAAGTCACCTCATGGTGCTGCACAGCCTGAGCTGCCTGTCCGGGGTCCAGAGTCTGCTGGCCAGCGTCAAGTGCGAGAGCCCGCTGCTTAATTTGATGAGCCTGATCCTACTGTCCAGCTTGATGAGCCTCTGACTGCTGCTCAGTTTGATGGACCTCTGCCTACTGCCCTTCTTCCTGAACCTTCTGCCTCTTATGAACTCCATTCCTGCTTCCCAGAGGGTGACTTCAGCCCTGCTGTCCCAGTGGGGGACTCCAGTCCTGCAGTATACACAGAGCCTGCTCTGGCTCAGGGATCTAATTCTGAGCTCACATCCCTGCCTTTGGAAACTGAGGCTTTTTTTAAGGACCATGATATCTTTGACAGTGAAATAAGACAATTTAATACACTAGTGCAATTAATTGCAAGCAGTGTGTAGAATTCTGCTGATTAAATTGAAAATGACATTGTGGTTGCATTGCTAATGTGTTTCATGGGAGAGCCCTTTACTTGAGCAAGACACCTTACTAAGACCCAGGATTCTATCCTATGGCACCTTCATGGCTTCTATAACACAGTCATCAGGAGGTATGCTCTATCAGAGTTCTACTCTCATATTGACTCTTTAGTGGTTTCAGCCTTCACCACCTCTATCTGTGTGGGTGTATTCCGAAAGGGCTGTTCTCTCCCAGCCAGGTCCGAACTGGCTGAGAAATTGATTGCTTCTGCCTTGAAGAGGCAAAACAATCAATACCCAGAGCACCAAACATTGTGCTTTGAATGGTAAGTATGACAATTAACTCCAACCCTTACTTTAATCCTTACCCTAACCCTCCCCTTCCATTACTCTAACCCTAACCCTCCCTTTTCTGCAGTCTAAACCTAAGACTCCCCTCCCCGCAGTCTCATCCCTGCAGCCTAACCCTAACCCTCCCCCTAACCCTAAAAGTCCTCTGAGAGGTTACTCACCTTTCCTGGGGTGTATGCGGCTGATCTGTGGTAGTGCTCCAGCAGGCAGCGCTTCCAAAAATGAATGGGTGAGTATGTCAATCAGCATACTCACCCATTCTAAAAAAAAATTTGCCTGCCTATTTGAAATATCCAAAAAAACACAAAAAACTTTCTGCTGTCTCTATTGATAAAAGGCATCATTCTTGCCAGGGGCTCCCACCGTATCTATGTGGATGCTATTCCCAGAACATCCTCACTGACTTTACCTCCTGTACTGTCCATAAAGAGATAAAAGAAAACCAAATCCAAGGAAAAGAAATAGATTTATTTGAGGTACCATTTTGATGTTCCATAGATAACTGGAATCTGCATTCCGAAGGTGGGCATATTGTTTATTGTTGGACATTATACTTACCTGTCCCTAGGAGTTGCTATAGAAATAATTACTTCCTGTTATCGGTGGAGGTAAATACCTACCCCAGTCCATACTGTACAATTAACATAACTCCCTCCACCAAAAAAGGCATATATTCAGCCATACGTAGTGATGTCATGTCCTATTGTACGGATCTCTAATCGTACTTAAACAAGCACTCCCACAGCCCAACTTACATATGCAAAAATTGGCTGTTGTTATTAGGTCTGGATCAGGGCCATTGGGCTGGATCCAGACCTTGTTAAGTGCATGAACTTAGTTACTCAATTGCTAAACTATGTTGATTTCAGGGGAGTCATATTTCATCTGTTGCAAACAGTATTAGTGTTGAGAGGGGATGTTTCCTTCCCCAAGTCTAAATAACAGTGTGATAGTAAAGCTGGTCAGTGTCTGTGTGCAGTAAGCAATTCAAAGATATATCCCTGCATGCAAAGAATACAATTAACTTGGCTCCCCCTGAAATCAACATGGTTTAGCCCTTGAGTAACTAAGTTCATGAACTTAACAAGGTCTGGATCCAGCCCATTGTTCTTAATATTTGCTAGCCAGTGTCTGTAATCTCTAATCTGCTATCTTATGTCTGTGAACCTTACCCACAATCTGTTACCTTAGACCGGATTCAGAGATGCGTTTTTTCCAAAGCACGCAATTATACGCATGCATGTAGCAAACCAACACCCATGACACTCCCCTCTCACGGTCTTGCAATATACGTGCGTATATTCTACGTAACTTACATAAATAAATTTACGCATGCGCAGTTAAAACTTACCTAAAAATACGCACGCAACTCCATGTGAAAACGGATCTGTGAATACGGCACCTTATGTCTATGAACCCTACTTTGATTCTGCTACCTTATATCCATAAACCTTACCTGGAATCTGTTACCTTGTGTCTGTGAGTCTTACCTGGAATCTGCGGCCTTATATCTGTGAACCTTACCTGGAATCTTTCCTGTATTCTGCTTGCTTTAGTCCATATGCAAAAAAATCTAGGAAAACCTCAGATAATTGAATGCTTAAATAAAAACTGTTAGAAACAATGAGTACTGGATACTGAAAACATTTTTACTATTTAAAAAATTATAAATCAATAAAAAACATGCATCATTCGAAGCATATACACAAATACACATTAAGGGCCTGATTCAGAGATCCGTCGGCGATCGGGACGCAAATATACGCATCTAAGTGGCAGGTCGGAACAGGTTACACCCACCAGAATAAACAGTCACTCCCCTCGCAACCTCCGGCCGGACCTAAACTTCCACCTCCATAGACTTACCCTAATTGGCCGCACTCACTTCCACATTAGTCTCCGCCCGATTCACAAGTCCGACCTTAAGGCATTTCCAACCTTAACTTCAACGTACATGGCATTGCACTATTACTACGCATGCGCAGTTGATGCAAAATCGATCCGACCCTAAATATACGCACGGAACTGTCGTTAGTTCCAGATCTCTGAATCAGGCCCTAAATGTATAATCATAGGACCAGTGGTCTGAGCATATGCATATGTATACCATGTAATAAATGTTCAGAAAGTGGATGTCATCTGCAATTATTTCTAAGTAGGATATATATTATGATATCAATAGATGAATATGACAACTCTCCGTGTTTTAGGAACTAAACACAAGTCCCAATGATGTTATCCAGCAAAACAGTCTCTGCAAGAACCCACCATAGTAGTCACTGAAGTGATCAAATCACTGGCGTTCACTATTAACATGAGGTATCCACAGCGTCCAAATAAACAGGTAGTGGTAATAGATAGTAGTAATGATTAACAGTGGCCAATTTACTAAACAATCTCAAATGAATATCCCACAGGTGTTTTACAATAGACGGTCCATTCCAAGCCTGTAAACAACTGTCTCGATCATGACACACTGGTCGTTCCATCAGAACTTTTTCAAGTCAGAATGTAACATAGTAAACTTCCCACTTTAAGTACAGGGGTGGAAGTAGCTCCACCGACCAGGGCTGAATAACATTGCAATACAGATATTGACTACTAAATCCTGTACCAATTGTTGTTTGAGTCCACACCATAACATTGTTTTTACAACAAGATTATATATTTACAGCAAAAGTAATTAAATAAATACATTTTTCAAACAAGAAATAATTATTTTCTAGCACAATATTTCAATAACATCCAAATAATTCTAAAACAAATCTGAATAATACTCCAATTGTATTAAATTCGACACTTTCGTTTAGCCCTCCAGGAAATATAGTTTGTAGTTGAAACATCCAAAACAGTTCTTGACGACAAAGCTTTGCATGTCTGTCTCCACCTCTTTTGGTCTTTTTGACTATTTCTAAACCCACTACAGATAAACCTTTGGGGTCGTTGTTATGAACCAAAGAAAAGTGGCATGACACACTATGTGCATGTAAACCCTTCATGAATCTACAATTAAGGGACCTGTGTAGATAGTGTAACTAAGGTGGCCACCGTTAATCATTACTACTATCTATTACCACTACCTGTTGGACGTTGTGAGTTCCTCGTGTTAATAGTGGACGCCAGTGATTTGATCACTTCAACGCCTACTTTGGTGGGTTTCTTGGAGAGACTGTTTTGCTGGATAACATCATTGGGACTTGTGTTTAGTTCCTAAAACACGGTGAGTTAGTCATCTATTGATATCATGATTTATATCCCACTTCGGTCCTTATAAATAATTGTCGATGACATCCATTTTCTGAACATTTATTACATGGTATACATATGCATATGATCAGACCACTTGTCCTATGATTATAATTTTAATGTGTTTTTGTGTATATGCTTCGAATGATGCATGTTTTTCATTGATTTATGGATTTTAAATAGTAAAAATATTTTGATTATCCAGCAAATTATTCAGCCAATCTAGCAGTTTTTATTTTTGCATTCAATTATCTAATGTTTACAAGCTCTGTCAAATTTAGTTATTTTATTTTATTAGTTATTGCTTTAGCCCATTCCTCATTCCTGCATTTCCCCTCTACCTGGTATTTCTATTTCCAGCCACCATTTTGTACCTAAGGGCCTCTGGTGTTTTATGTATGCATTTGTTCCATGTCCTGCAATAAATCTACATCATTCTATACATCGCTTTCTTCTGATCTGTGCAACCCTCCCCGGGTTTCATAACAACCTAAAATTTTCTTGAAAATATTAATAACCTGTCTCCAATATGGGATTATGTAGGGACAGAACCACCAAATGTGGAGGAGAGTACCTGGTTCACCCTCACATCTCCAAAAAGTGTCTGGAATGCTGGAGGGGATTTTGTGTTGCAAGATTGGGATACGGTACAATCTAGTAAAAGTTTGTATCAAAAGATTTTCAACCAGTCAGTTTTGGGTAGATTGCAGTGTGGGTCGCTGTTCTGGGTCTTTACAAAGCTTCATGCAGAAGTGATATATATAATATATATATATATATAAATAGTTTCTCAACCAATAATTTGTATAATGACAAGATTGTATAGGTTGTTGCAGGCGATGATGTACACAGAATTTCAAAAGAGGGAGAACTTGGCCTATATGGATTAAATATTTTTTATGATAAATAGTATTCAAACATAAACAAGAAGTAGGATTGATACACATTGTATTCTGCATTTGAACATGTGCAGAAAAAGCCCTTGCTTTGTCATTTTAAAGCAGATCAATGATCAGTGGGACAGAATGGGTGGTAGAAGTATGTTCTATGGTAACTGATAACATTTACTATTAGCAAATGAATTAGTATTAATGGTCTATTGAAGTGTTACTTTTAATTACTTCCTTTTTTTTCCAATGTGCATTAAAAGTTATATTTCTGTGGTGTGATTCCAATGGATATTAAACGCATATAAGACTTGATCCAGATTTAAGCTGGGCACACACTGAAAGTTTTAACTCATGATCCGACGTATTATCAAAAAGCAGTAATGATTTTAAGTTCGGACCTACTGAACAATGTCCCTATACACAGTGCTCTCTTTTTTACTATAATTCATTTACAAACTGTTTCCATAAACCTTTACTGCAGAGATATACCCACCCTTAATGTTGCCCTAAACAAATGGGAATTAATTGTTGCTCTGAACATCATGAGACAGTACAGAGTGAAGTTTTTTCCATTGGGAAATCGCTGATTACAAAAATCAGGAGCTCCCAAAAATTAAATCATACAATGAAATGCAGTATCTAACTATTCTGCAGCCGTAACTGGTAAGATGTCGGAGCTATCTAGACGTTGATAATCGTCCAATAACCCTTCAATTTTATTAATTAATTAAACACTTATGTTATGACTTCTTTACATTTGCATTTTAAATTAACAGAGTTTACTCATGATGCGTATTCAGCATTTTAATTATATACACCATTACACTTGAGTATGCATGACTGGGGAAGCTAATGTAACTTCATTGTTCTTGCTTGTGTTTGCACAAGAAAACCCGCTTGCATAAAGATCCAGAGCCACACTCATGTTCACATCTGGATCGTTCTTAAACAGGCCACTATTTGCTTGTTCTAAAGCAGGGTGCGGTCTTTATAGGTTTGTCTGGATCAGAACTATATTTAGTAGCAACAACATAAAAGACTAAAAGATCTTTCTGCAAAGAAAAACAATCTTTAAAAGAAATCTTTGTCTTTCAGTGCAAAATAACACAGAAAAAGCTATTTCTTCTAAATCTGGCAAATCTACTCCACCTGCAACTGCTGGTAAACTTATACTAGCTTTATTTTTATATGGAAAAATAAAATATTTATTATTTCAGAGTTTCCCATTGCTCATACATTTTGTTATGTTCTAAACAGTGCCAAAAGCAATGCAAACCAAAATGATGCCCATAAACCTGATTAGACTTCATATATTTGAGGATCCAACTGCTGCAAGTGGTAAAGTGGCCTGCGTTTAAACTGGCACAGCACGCTTGTTTTTGTGTCTTCCATAAACTAAATTCTTCTTTCTCAGTGCAAGATTAATATCTGAATATTTTCCAAATCTTTTGCAGTCATTCTTGTCTTTCAATTCTATCTTTTCCATGGATATACAGATGGAGCATAAATTGTTGCTGCATAGATGGAACACAGGTTATTGCAGTAAACTGTTTCCGTTTATGTATTTCATTATTTATTTTACATTTCCAAAATCACAGGCTTCATAACAAACGACATCACAGATCTATTACAACTGGAATGAATTTTTTGTGTAGTCATTAAATGTGATGCCTGAATCCTGCCTGAATCCTGCAATAAACTATGCTCCACTTCTAAATGCATTGCTGTGTGATATACACTCTGCCTCCTGTGCTACAAAACTGTTCTCCAGGGCATATTAATCTTTTCTGTTGAATATATTTTTTGATTTAAAAAGCATGTGTACTTGATTTTTTTCCATTCTACATTCTTTGCCTCTTTAGTTATTAGATAATGATATATTAGTGTCCTTTATTCCTGGCATTTCTCTTGCAGCAAACATTTGTAACATATGTTATTCTATTTTTTCAGAAAAAACTGTGAAAAAAACTACTTTACCTCCGTCAAATAAAATATCACATTCAAAACCTGGTAGGCTAATTTAACTGTTGCCTTGTTCATAATTGTGTTGAAAAAAAAATACACTGACTTATTATTACACACGTATATATATATTAGAGATTAGCGCCGACTCCCGTGTTTTGGATTTGTAAAACAACTATGAAACGTTTTGGATTTGGATTTTATTTGAAATGCTAAAATCAAGTAATTTTTATGTATTTTTGCTCCTAAAGCATTATTAAAATGAATAACATTATTTTCCAGTAATTCCTAGTCAAATTGGACAACCTCACAGCTCACAAGATTGAGGTTGGTTGGTACATGCTACCATACCATGTATGAATGGCAGAAAAGTGTCTGCTTAGATAAATTGAGTACAACTTCATCAACATTGTTGGTCCAGTGTGCGGAGGTACTATAGTTAGCTCCCATAGTATCTCTGAACGGTGTACCACCTGCCACTTATACAAGTGCTAATAGCCATTAACACAGGAGAGTGGAAATAAAACATATTTATAAGGCCTAATTAAGGGTCTCCCTTAATTAAGGGACACCCTAGGCTAAAGTTGCGTTAAAGTATTTACGGCATGCGTCCCCCCTCCATAAATTCTATCACACATACAAATACAATAAATAACATAAATGATAAACATAATATAATAAATTAGAAATAGATTACGTTTCCCACAGAAATACAGCTTTAAATTGCTCCCAATGGAATATATGAACCTACCTTATCCTGGATCCTGACTGTGACAACATGCTCACTCCCTTCTCCACAACAGTCACACCCTTGCAGTATACAGTACAGAAGAGATGCACAGACCATGACTAACAATGACACACACACACACATACACACACACACACCTGCACTCTCTCTCTTTCACATACACATAACTACCCCCCTTCTCTTACACACACACACACACACACACACACACCTGCCACCCTTTTCTCTCTCTCTCAGACATAACTGCTCTCTCTCTCACACATACACATAACTGCTCTTCTCTCTCTCTCTCTTTTTCACATACACATAACTGCTCTTCAATCTATCTTTCACATACACATAATTGCTCTTCAATCTCTCTATCTCTCTTTCACATACACATAACTGTCCCTTTTATAAATGTCTCTCTCTCTCTCTCTCTCACACACACACACACACACACACACACATAACTGCTCTTATCTCTCTCTCACATATACACATAACTGCCCTTCTATCTCTCTCTCACATACACACATTTCAACGCGCCCCCCTGGAGTCTGGCGCCCTAGGCTGCAGCCTTGTCTCCCTATGGCTGATCTTCCCTGCCTATGTGCATGGCTATGGAAACCTCTGTTTGTATGTGACACTGGTGGATACATGGATCCCTCACACTGTCACTTTATGTAAAATGTTTGGGGAAACTTTCTCCCTTGTTATGGTAACTGCCCTGTGGTTGAAATCCTCTACTATATCTGTGTAGCCAACAAGCCAATAAAACCATGCCCCATTTCATGGACCCAGTTCCACACAGCTCAATAAAGTTGTAGTTGTTTAACAAAAAAATAAACCTCCACAAGCCTTCCTCTATGTGATACTTCCTGTCACAGACAGGATGCAGGATATTTTTTTGTGTAAATGGTGTTTTGCCTCGATTACAGATCCAAATTTGGTGGGAGGCATGACTCGGTTCAACTTGGAACCCAAAAATTCAGATCTGTCGGATTTCATAGAATCCAAACCGCTCATCTCTATTATATATATACACATATATATTACCTGCACGTTAGGGATTTTAAATAGCCACCTATAAATGGTTTGACAGTGGAAGAAGGGGATAATTTTGGTTGTACATTGTTTGCAATAAACAGATCACCAGATCTCCAAATGTGCATTTATTGTTTTTTATAATGTCCTACTTTAACTCTTTGGGCCACCCCTTGCTTCCTCTGTGGTTATTTCAACAATAAGAATAGGTAACGGGGTGGATTGAGGGTGTGAGTAGGAGGACAAAGGAAACCACAATAATTAGGTTCTTCTCTGGAAGTATCTTTTATGAGCCCACCAAGGAAACAGTACATGGCAAAACTAAGGTAAAGTATAAAACAAATGCAGACCTTTGGACACTGGCAATGCAGACAATCAGAAAATTGACAATTGATACTGCTGAGAACATAATGTCGACTTTATCATTGTCAAATGGGTTTTAATACTGACAATTGCTATGTGGACAGGGGTGCTGAGAGCTATATGTTCAACATGGTACCCATTCATAACGCAGATATTTACAAAATCACTTACCACTGTTTCTGGCTCTCTTCTTGCTCTGTCCATACTGCTGTTGGCTCTCTCCTCCACTCCTTGCCTTCCCTGCTGCTTCTGACTCTGAACGAGATCCACACCCCCACACATTTTCCATATATGCGGGGGTCTTTATTTCTGCATAGAAGAGGGCAGTGAACTCCCCTATTTCCTGTGCAAAATGTATGACATAAGGCAGCCTTAAGTCACACGTACGGATCAGCGGTCCGTCCTACCACTGGACCTGCATTTTAGATATGTAATTAGTTAATTAGGGCTAAGATTATTGTACTGCTGAACACAGAAAGCGTCGGTGTTACATTATTCTATCTGATAGATGTCAAGTTAACAACCCTGTCATACAAAAAAATTGAACAGTTAACCTTGTTGGCATTTTAGTGTCAGAGGGATAACTATCAGCGTTCAGACCTGTGGCATTACATACCATACCCGGGAAGTTGGATACAGAATATTTAGCAGGATAACAAAGCCTTTGCATTACACTATTCAATGTATAAACTGTAACACTCGGCAAGCTTCAAATGTCTAAGGATTGCAGTGAGCCAATCATCTACAAAATATGTGGACATTTCTAAAAAAAATTATCTCTTAAGTTTATGAAAGTGAAAAGTTTACAGGCTCTAGTAAATAAAACTCCACTTGGAATTTTTGATTA
The DNA here is from genome assembly GCA_011038615.1 of Limnodynastes dumerilii. Classification (NCBI taxonomy): domain Eukaryota; kingdom Metazoa; phylum Chordata; class Amphibia; order Anura; family Limnodynastidae; genus Limnodynastes; species Limnodynastes dumerilii. The sequence goes on along the minus strand of WWET01001385.1, from coordinate 196,688 downwards.
AGAAAAAACTCTAATATGTACATTAATGTGCCATTTGTGTTTTGCTAAAATGCAGCATTTGTTGTGTTCTCCATCACAGCTCCAAAAACACAGAGTGTACCTATAAATTTTATACACCTTCACATCTATCAAGAACCAGATGTAACAATAGGTAACCAAGGCTTTTCTATTTTCCTTTTGTCTTGACTTCTTTGCTAAGCTCAATTATGTGCATTATTGCCATAATAGAGTAAAGGATAGTATTCAAATAGTTAAACTGTAATATCTAAATACTATCCGTTACTCTAAGGCAATGATAGTACTCAGATAGTTAAACTGAAATATATATATGTGCTAAATAAATGATCACATGACCATGTGTCATAGATCTTACACCAGAAAGCTCCAGAAAAAGTCTTTGGATGGTGATCTATTGAGTGAATTAATGCTTATTAGTAGTGTAATATGAAATCCACAGGTGTATAACCTTGACCCAAACTCCATCAGTCAGTGGTAGCTGAGGCTTAGGTTCACAAAGTATATCTACCTGCTGTCATTCGTGAAATGAACACAAACATAAGGGTAATAGGATACCATTGTCTGTCTCCGACAAGAAATGGAGACAGCTGACAGCTCTTTTTCAGCTGACCCTATTTAAAAAACATCCATTTTAGAATGTATTTTTTTTTTTTATGGGTATCGGCATACTTACCCATTCATTTTCAGAACCCACTACCAACTGCCACCCATTGCAGTCCCCACTAGAATGACGAGTAACCTCTAGGGGACTTTTAGGGTTAGGCTTGGGCTCTGGGGAAGGGAGGGTTAGGGTTAGGCTTCTAGGAAAGGAGGGTTAGTGTTAGGCTCTTGGGAGGGAGGATTAGGGTCATGGAAAGGGAAGAATTAGGGTTAGAGTCAGCCTGCTGGTAAGGGAATCTAGGTTTAGGCTGTGGGGATGGGAGACTTTGAGTCAGGCTGTGGGAATGGGAGTCTTAGGGTTAGGCTGTGGGGATCGGAGTGTTAGGCCGTGTGTAAGGGAGGGTTAAAGTCTTCGAAGCAAAAGCAATCAATATCCCAGGCAGTTCGACTGGGAGAGAACGGCCCTTTTCAATGAATCCTATATTCTCTTGTCATAAGCATACACAAAGAATAAAAAATATTCAATTACAAATATATTTAAATAAATGTGCCATTTTAAAATAGAAACACCTCTTCTCCAGAAGAAATCACATTTGAACACAGCAAATTGTTAACTAATTTCTAGCTTGTTGACTAATTTCTCTAGAAAGCATAGATGAGAAACAAAGCTAAATATTAGATAGGAGAGAAATATGTGTAACACCTATGATAAAATGTGTGCTGTACAAGGATATGAGGTATCGGCCAGTCAATACTGGATACGTAAAGACATAATTATATGATGACCTGTTGTATGTTGTAAAAATAAACTTTTACTAATGAATAAAAGTAAACACACAAATCCACTGAGTTAAATTAGTTTTTATTCCCCCTGTTAATCTTCTGTTAGATTGGGCCATAGATATACCAAGATGTTTATTTCTTTATGGTATAATGATGAACCCATGGTTAGGATCTACCTCTTGCTTTCTTAATACCTACAAATTACTCTTTACTACGACTATGCTTACCGATCCAGTACTAGACAGTAATACCTTTCTCCCTTAGAATTCTACAGTTGTTACTGGTATAAGTGATCTAAAATTAAAAATCATTTTTAAAATCATAATATTCATGTTATCTAGTGGCAAAAACAATTCACACACTTTTTTTTTAATTTAAGTTCGTCTGTACTTTGTTATAGATATTGTTGTCAGGACACTGGCGTTAATTAACTCCCTTGTGGGGTGTAAGAATCCTTTCTCTGTCCTTACCATAAATCCTACTGTAATGTTTCTTAATTACCCACTCATTTGCTATTTGTTTAGATTGAAAAGTCAGTAGGAATATTTGCTGAGGACCATCTTTACATTTTTTCTAGTTAGTCTGGCTTCCTTTCATGTTAGCTGAATAAAAATAAATTTACTGCCAATTTTTTTCCCATTAATGTTGCTTTTGAATACTTGACTCCTATATTTCAGTTTCTATTTCCATCAGTTTGGTTTTTTATTATGAAATAATAATTTTTCTTTAAGAAGAAAATAAAAGTCCTTAGTTTTGCCTATGTAGTGTGAGTTGTGTACAGTGTTTATAGGGTAAAAAAACATGCACAGCTTGCAGTTCCTTCCCATCTGGCCTTACATTATAGTGGTTCTTTGCTTGATCATTCAGTTATTTGGTGATTGGGCCAATAACTTCTGCAGTGAGGGGTCAGGATTGATTTTTCAAGCAGTGAATAATCGTGCAAGGAATACTCTGGTCTGATTATTTGATTGAATGGCAGGCATAAAATATATTGGGCTCAAGCTCCCAATATCAGTGCAGAGCCAATTAGCTTGAAACGCCTTCTATCATTCTTAGCTTCCCTTTTCTCTTCAGCATGGATTATCCATCCCAGCAGGAGAGATGAGTGGTACCAATATCGGGACCTTTCCCTAGGGGAAAATCACCCCGTTTATCACCCAGCTCCATAGTGTATGGCAAGCTTTAGAAAGGAGAGATTATGCTTGTGATAGGTGGTAGCATTCCTTTTGTAATAAAGGACGGATATACCAGACCATAAATGTCTGCTTTTTTTTATCTGCCCAATAGATACTGCTCTCTATATTTCTTGAATATTCCTCAATGGAGGAGAGTTATAAGTATATAGTTTCAAAGGCATATTCAATAACAATTATATTACCCGAACATTTTAACAAAAATGGGTGTTTTATGATACAACCTAAATAAAGTAAGTGGTTATTTTGACAAATATTAGATTTACTGTACCACATTGAAAAATATATTTATATAAAATGTGTAAGTTCATGTTTTTTGTTAAAATTTCAGAATTTCAAAGATCATAATATATTTACAGGAGCATGATAGTTGTTCTCTGTTTGCATTGATTAATCATAGGTTATTGTATTTTTGTCACACAAAAGGTACAGTTAACATTTATGCAGTGATATGGCTTTTCTTTCTTGATCTCATTATAAGAGAGAGCACTACTAAATATGTTATCTCTTTCAGTTCCTAACACAACAATACCTCCTTATCAGTCCACAGCCACACAAAGGCCTGAAAGTCATCATTCCAAACCTGGTAATTTCTTTGTAAGAATTACAGTAGTTAGAACTCTGGGATATTTTTATTTTCTACTTTACCTTTGTGATAGGGTTTTCTGGATACACTTGACCTTTATCTATAATCTAATGTATAGTCTAATGTAGACCCAGCGCATTGGTGATGAGTTCCGTGTTGCACAAAATGTGGGTTGCTCAAATCAATTTATAGGTTAATATAGACAGGAGCATGAAAGGCAGGGGTAATCTGTACAGGAAAAAATGGAACAAAAAAAATGTCCCAGCAACACTGCCATTAACCAGTAACTTTACAATCCTATCTGTAAAAAAAAAAAAAGTACAAACATTAGTTACACACATGCAAATATATGACAAGCCACTAGCTATTTTTCCTGCTGTGTGTTCCTAACTCTAAACAGTGAGTGTCCCAATTTGGGACATATATTATGTGTTTTATGAGATGTAACACACCTGAATCCCCTTAAAGCCTACAAAATAACTCTTTACACACCCTGTCAACTGCTGATCCCAGACATGCTTCCGAACGTTACTTCACAGTCTAGTCTAGTCATAGACATGGACTGTGCTTCAAATTCAAATAAAATACAATGCACCTGATCCAGATTTCTGCCAAATGACACATCTGACAGCTTCCGACATGGGGGGTTCGTATTACAATGTACAGTATAGGGGTGTTATCGTACTTCCTCTCCACCACCATTTTAAGTCTGAACAAATTATGAAACTTAGGTCAGAAGTCAGGGCAGATAAGTTAGTAGTGGTGAAGCACTCACATGGATACATGAATACAGCGGGGATCTGGTCCAGTATTAATACTATGCCCTTAAAGTGCTACTCTAGTTTTCCTTATTTAAGGTCTTGAGGCATAATAAATCCCCTCATTCTTGCCATTTATGATCAGTTAGGTGTTTTGACATTTTATTTTGCATTCTTGAATATGGACAGTTTTTATTAGTACTAACTGAAAAGGTACTCACAGGAACACATCGGACTGGATCTAGACTTCCGCTGGTGCTGCATTCAGGACTCAGAATGCAACACCAGTGGGGATCCATTTAAAAATCACTGCTGGATTCAGCCTTCTGTACGAACAAATAAATGCAACCACCCCAACCCACCCTGCAATTTTAAAGGCTCCATTTACAGGCCCATGCCAGTAATATTGCTATTACTACCTGTGGGCTCCATTAATAGAATCATACTCACCGGTTTCCAGAAAGGCACTGCATTTAAGCCAGCCTAAGGCCTGCATGGATTTGTGAAGATCTTAGAGACAGGGACAGCGTCCGGAAAACTTTAAGCAGGTAAGAAAAAAATAATAATTGCCCTGGGTGGTACTTAAGTGCTAAAATAGTGTAAACTCCCACAATCCTAGTGAAAGGACAAGTGCAATAAATATCTTCAAATACTAAGGGCCAGATTTACTAAGCTGCAGGTTTGGAAAAGTGGAGATTCAGATTCTAGCTGACATTCTCTAGTATGTAATAGGAAAGTGAGAGATAGAATCTGATTGGATGCTATGGGCAGCATCTCCACTTTTCCAAACCCGCAGTTTAGTAAATCTGGCAATCCGTAAATGCCAAAAATCAAAATGTGATCATATAGCACCAACCAGGACAATTATTTTATATATTCACATTAGTTTGTAGATTGAAGTGTCTTTTTAATATTTGTCAGGTAGGCTGCTGTAAGTGCCATCTTATCACATTTTTCCTTTTGAATTGTAAACAGCTAAGATTAAGAACAAAATGTTCATTCATTTTGTGGTTTTTTTTTATTTGCCAATGCCTTGTGTTATATTTTTGTTCTCTGATTCTACACCAATTGGCTATATATGCATATAGATATTTATATATAGAAATTCAATACAGAAGAAGGCACTCAAAATGACCTAATTGAACCATATATGACATATGGGTATTGAGCCCAAAAAATAGAGAACTATGCATATGTAACACTCAGAGATGTACAGCATCCGCAAATATCCCGATCATCCAACATTTCAGTTTTTTAGTAAAACTTTTTTTTCAGTGATTATACAAAGTGTACATATAAAGTACTAAAAATAATATGGATTTATTACAGGAGGACTGCCCAAACTAATATCTTGCCTAGGCCACCATAAGGCCTTAATCCAGCTATGATTCTAAGGATCCAGGCGTGGATTCACATCCCCGGACGTATTGCACATACGTCCTTAATTTACCAATAGTAGCTACTACGCATGTGTAGTAACTATTTTACGTAATCTACGTATCGTTTTGTTACGTAGATTGCGTATATGCGGTCTTTAGGACCGCATATACGCAATCTACATAACAAAAACAATACGTAGAGTTTGTAAAATAGTTACTACACATGCGTCCGGGGGGGTGAATCCGGGCCCCAGATCCGTACTGGAAACGCAGCGTGCACACATTCACAAAATGAGAGCGTTTTCCGATCCTTGCAAATGGAAAATGTCCATTTTGTATTAGTCTGGATCCAGTCCATTATGTTTAACGTTTGTTTTGTCAGTTTAATCTATAAATTCATTTTCATGAATAAAATATACGTAGCATTATACCAATTTCTAGAGAACTATCATATTTTCTTTTTGATAAAATGTTTTAATGGAAACAGACATTTTTAACTGGGTTATTTTTCAGTTCCAGCGCAAAAGATTTCACAACAAACAAACAAAAAACCTAAACCGACACCTCATGCAAAACCTGGTAATGCAATTTTGCATGCATTATAACTCGGTTATAGAAAATAAATGGTTTACTAAATAATATATATTAGAATTAATGCATAAATGTCTCTGTGTTCAGCTATTGCTAGTTTATTTACAATAATACAAAATCTGGCAAGTTCATATTTAGACAAATTATTTAATAATATATCATTTGTGAAAGTACTATATGAACTTATATGTTACAAAAAGATTTCACTACCATTTCTTAAATTTTTTTACAAAATTAGTCTGCTTATGGAATGGTAACGGTAATGCAGTAGATGTATATTAAGCATTATGTTCAGCAGATGTTACACTTTATAAAGAAAATCTGTCAGATTACATTTTATTGTTCAGTGTCTCAATAAAAATATACTAAAGAAAACAATTATAATGAATTAGGAGCGTCACTTTTTATTTGTCATGCAAACTCTTATAATACTCTGTTTATGCTGTTTTACAATTCCTGTAGTTCTTTAGACTGTTGTGTACAGTATACTTGTTTCATTTCTTCCATTGCTTTTCATTTCACATTTTTAAAAGGAAAAATGTCATTGGAACATGCTTGTACTGAAATAAAGTAGCCAATACAAACACTGAGTAATGATCATTATGGTTATACAGGTCTATGAGATGTTTAGTAGTTTGTTTTAAAAACTTTTCTTGACAGCATCTACAGAAGCACCCAAGGATACTATTAAGCCTAAAATTCAACATGTGCCTCTTGCTACATTGGGTAACAGCGTATACATTTTTGTTCTCTTTCTGATGAATGGCTTACTTCTTTCATATACAGCTAGTCACCTCCATTTTTACTTTTTTGAGCTGCTGTCTGGTCAGACTTGAAACTTGCAAACCTTTCCTTGCTTGTTATTTATTTAAGAGTGTTATGCTTTGTTTAACAGCATTTCTTTGTTCCATCATCCTATTGCTTTATGATTGTAAACTGCTGAGAGCATGCCATCATTATCATCAGCCATCCTGGAAAACATCATCTTTTCTTTTACCATTAAATGACATTTACTTTTCAGATGCAATATTTCCTTATCAACATCATCTTGCTGCAAAGAACTGCATGGCCATGTAATGGACTTGGTACAGTGATAACTACTTTCTTCAGTTTTCTTGATTGTAAATGTTCTTTCTAATTTCAGCTCCCTACAGGCTGCAACATACCTCATCCAAACCCAAAACATCAGTCAGACCAAGAACACGATTTGGTAATTGCTATTATAGTTGTAAAGTATGAAGACACTGTATCATATTGAAATATATTTGTATGTTTCTCAATCTGTTAACCCATATATCAGTTCTATAATGTTTTATATTTGTTTTTCTTTTTATAATATATATAATATTTTTTATAATCAACACAAGAGTTTTTTTTAAGACATTACAGTTTCCCATGTAGTTGATGTTGAGATACACTAAAACTGGGTTCATACCTATCTAATTATGGGGTTGATCATACAATTCATGATTATTTGGTTCTAGAATGTATATAATTCCAGGATCATAATTTGTTGTAAAATAAAACAAACAAAAAAAAAACTTGGTCTTATGAACTTCCTATAATATTACATCAACAGTCTTTTGCGCAGCATAGGCAGATCTTGGTTATAGTGTGTATGGGGTAATGATTTTTTCAGTAGATGGAAAGGTGAGATGATGATCGGCTAGAAAATTGGTATAATGCTTACGCATGAATTGGCTTTCTCATCAGGACTTGCAGTCACCAGGGAAATCATAAGAGCCATCACATCTCAAGTATGATTGCATTAGTGTGTACCCAATTTATCGTTCCATTTTACATTTTATTCGGGGGCAGGGGATTCCATCCTTGCAGATCAGTTGTTAATCACTTTCTTTCAGCTCTTTTCTGGTTGATGATATAATTGTTTGTTTTTATCTTTTAACACATGATTAAGATGATTGTTGGTATGGTGTTAGAAATAATTGTCACTTAGTTTAATGAAATATACTGTTTGAAATTATTACCAAGTTTGAGTTAGCACCATGCTTCCCTGATTAGTATCAGGTTGCCCAACACTCTTGAACATAATAGAAAGAGGATGATCTTTTGCATATTGGTTTATACCGAAATGAGGGGTTTTGTACCATTATTTAATGTGTTACAGTAAACTATTTTCCATTCCCAACATCATTTTTTGTGAAGTAACATTTAGGAGTCTGTCCCGAATGAGGCAGAGACTGGAAGATATGTTAATTCATCACAATCTTAAGTTATCATTTTGTATATGCTATGACCAAATTCCTGGGTATCCTTTCTTTTTGTCTCTTTTCAATAATATTTGTATTCCTTTTTATACTTTCAAAAATGTCATACATAGCACTTATCGCCTATCAAAGAAATAATATTGGTAACAGCTTGCACAGCCTTAGTGCATCACCCCTTATTTTTAGTAATTGTCTCATGTCAGCTAAAATTAGGTTACTATTACAAGACCTGGATGAGGTTCAAGTGCACTACCAAATAAGTGAGATAAATGACGCAAATAAATGTACACAGTGAAAACAAATTACAATTATATTTCAATGGTTAATGTCTTCAGTAAATAGCATTTTGTATCCCACAGAATGATTTTGCACACAGAATATTTGGTGTCCCATGACACTGTCTATAAATAGTATGCCTCAATAACAAGAGAAAAATATTAAATATGATTCTTCCTGTAGTCTACCACACAGATTTATGTTAGTTGTCAAACTTATCTGTAAAAGTACCCTATACAACATAGATTTTTGTCTGATATCACATTCTGGGTTTTTTTCCTGTGTGTGTGCGCTCATGCTCAGTCGAATTCTTATCACACGTAAGTAGTACATATGTATGCAGCTTAACTCATTCAATCATATAAAGTCTTATATTGTCTAGAATACCAAAACTCATTAGTGCAGATTTACTCTACAGGGTGCTTTTACTTGTAAAACAATTATGTAAGCAGCTGATTCTAATTAGGTCATCTAAGTAATGCTTCCTGCTGGGATCACACTGATTAGGATTAATAATTCTGTCCAGATATATGGAACTAAAATATCCTAATACAGACTTTCAGATTAAAATTACAGAGTATATTACAGTCATAATTATGGTACAAAACCAGAATATTTGGGATTATCTGATTCTGCACTGTTAGTATTTTCTATAACTGTGTTAATATACTGCAACTCTTGAAAGAGATATTTATTTATCTTACCAGGACATCACACTCTGTTTTAAGTTAAATAAAATCTTTTGATTAAAATGAAATTGTATAGAGAAATTGTAATGATTATGTAGGTCTAAACACTGATTTGTTGTATTTAACATTGACCTTGTGAATAATTGTATTTATGTGATGCATTGTATTGATTTTAAGGGCCTCATTTACAAAGGTCGATTTAGCTTAAATCGACCCAAATCCCGGGACATTGGTAGCGATTATGCAATCGCCGCATTCACTAAATGCAAAGTCCCGGGACTTTTGCCTTGAAAAAACGTGTCAAAACATAGCAATCACCGCAGTTACTAATCATTGCTTAGTAAAATGTTCTGAGACTTGCTTGAAAAAAGTGCAATTTTAAAGAGCCTGCTGTGTGTGTTGCTTTCGTTGCAAGCGACACACATTCTAGGTGAAAAACACGTCAACATCTTTGACATGTGTTTTTCATCTTAAAAATGTGATTCGCAGCATGCTTGTAACCCTTATCATGCTGTCGCTGATAGTACTAGAAGGCACAGCATGGCCATGTGATTCTGTCCCTGCTATGCCTTCAAGTACTATAAGCGTCAGCATGGCAAGGGTTAATGCCATGCTGCACTATGCCCAATATGTTAAAAAATAAAAGCAGTATACAAAATAAAAAAAAATATTAGTTACAATTAACATCAAAACATGCCACAACATATTGTCTAAGTAAATAAACTAACCCTCTTTGATTGTAATCTACTACACGTCCACACACTTTAATGTAAACGCTGTGGCATCCCCTTAGTAATTCTGAAAAGAAAAAAGTACATTTGCCCTTACGTTTAGTTAAATACTCCTTGTGGCCATAAATATTGAATTATGCCTAGGTTGCCTCCTTCTAAATTGAACCCAAAGTGTCTTTTAATATTATGTCGCATTGCAAAATTTAACCGTGATCTCCGTTCAGTTAAATGTAATAAAATGTCTGCTGCCATTTAATTTAATATTAAAGTACATTTTACACTTACCGATTAGTTGTCATCTCTCTTGCGTAACTTGCTTGGAGATCGGGAGCTGGTGCTTGAAGTCTTAATTCTCATCTTCTTCTTGAAGTGGCATCCTGGTCCTCCGTCTTCGGGGGTTCCATTGCTAATGACAATTCGCTGGACATCGACGGCGGTTATAAATCGCCAGCCAGAAGCGCGGCATTTTAAAAAAAAATTAATCGCTACCAAAAAGCGATTTTAGTAAATGAGGCCCTAATTGTTTTATTACACAAATTAATATTCAATTATATTGTATCTATGTAAATCATATGTAAATCATCTGGATCATACAGAGCACTGAGCACTTTTACCATGCAAGCTGGCTGGTCCATTGTGTGTTTATATAGCACTTTCCCTTATGTATCAATCCCTAATATCCTATAGAGTGAAAGCCTGTGGTAGGGCCCTCTTACCTACCCAGTCTGTCTGCTACCACACAGTCCTGTTATAATGATTGTTAAACTTGTAAAGCGCTACGTAATCTGATGGCGCTATATAAAAACCTGTTACTAAATAAATAAATACATTTATAGCTTTAAAAAAAATGATGTTTTAACCCTTTTCTTTCTCTTAACCCCTTAGCACAAAATGTGACAACTCAAGGACTGATTAAACCAAAAACAGATGGGGAGGTTAATTGGGTGGCTGGCACAATTCCAGGTAATGTCTAATATGTTTTGTATTGTAATTGAATATGTTTATTTATAAAAAAAAATAACTGTTATTCATTTTTAAGTTTTAACTGATTTTCTAATCAACCTAAAATTTTGTGTACACCATTTTATGACTTGGTATCTTTACATACCAAGTCATAAAATGGTGTACACAAGCACAAGCATTCAAAATAACACTGTGGGATTTCCTTGTAATAGAACACAGGAGCATGCATATAAACTGGAGGGTGGTAGGTTCAAAGGAAATAAGCAGAAAAATTACTTCACTGAAAGGCTGGTTGGTAAGTTGAATAACCTTCCCTCTGAGGTGGTTGAGGCTAACACAGTTGAACAGTTTATACATGCTTGATATAAATATAAGGCTATCCTAAATCTCAAACTAAATTGAGGGTAAAATAGGCTCTGGGGCTAGTACACTTTTAAATACACAACTTGGCAGGCTGGATGGACCATGTGTGTCTTATCTGCCATTACTTTCTATGGGCCTGATCCAGACTTGTGGATGCGGGCGCAGCATCTTGTTTACCTGATCCATCTTCCCCTGGTATGGTGTTCTGATTCAGTTTTTTTAACTATTTTTTATTTCATTTCTATGGTACTTCATCACTGAGAGGAACGTTATAGGATCTTCAATTGTCATACAGCACTTTTAGAATGGACTTTTAATTTGAACTTTGGAAATGGATTCTTTATATCTTAGATGGTTTTAGTTATAATTAATTTATACTGGCACTCCCGTCTCTGGTTTAATAGTCCCAGCGCCTGTTATTCCCACCACACCACATATTTCTTCTATTATGTTTATTGGGAGGATTGAGACTTCTCCCGGTGGATGATTTTTGGCTGACAGGGATTTTTTCTGTGCTTGATTGTTTAGACCAAACCTCTTTGTTGTAGATTTATGCATGTGACATGTTGTCATTATTAATTCTGGATCAGGCCCTACGTTTCTATATTATGCTTCTATGTTAAATTAATAAACTGCAGTGTAAGTATAATTTGCAGTGCATTGTTGGTTGCTTACTATTGAAAATCATTGGGGGTAGATCCAGAACTATGTTTGCCGTACGTTTATTCGCGGAGCGTATTTTCGTACACGTAAGTTCGCTACACTCCCCTCGGCACACCCCTTGCACGTACGTATTTTGTCATAATACACTACCCAAACCCTACCTTAACTTTTTCAAACGTAACACCATACGTCCGCTAACGGACGTACACACTACGTGAACGTACGCAGCTTAGCATGCCCATACTTTTTCTGCATCCCTGGACAGTGATTACTGGGTAATAAAATGATAACAAAGAGTAAACATTTGGATCATGGGGAACTAAAGGTACTAGCATAGTCTAATATCAACAATGACTTCTAGTAGCACAAATCCAAATATGTCCAGACATCCAGGAACTGCATATAAACTACCAAAGACCCTACTGTTTTTACCACCCAAAGGGTTTCTGAAGGTGTATTCCTTTAAACTATAAGCTTGGCAAAACAAAAAACCTAATGTTCAGACACCAAAGCTGCATGCCTAAAAAGACTTACCCATCACTTATTGTCAAACCTACACTAAAGTCCTATTTATAAAATGTTCTATGGCTCTAAACTGAAGCATCTCTTTGACCCTGATTCAGAGTTTAAGTGGATCAATAGCTGCGGATCCAATATATGGCCTATACCGACTTTCAACATAAAAACGCAACCCTGAATAGCCCGTTGCAAAAAGGGCAGTTGTTTAATAGCCTCAGTCGGGCCCGTAAAAGCTGTCTGTGGGTTACAGTGGCACAGCCTAAGCCCCCCGCCCTGCCAATATAAAAAAAATCAGCCTCAAATTAAACAAGTATGGGGCATGCTGATGCTTGGAGTGCTACAGGTACCAGCATGCCCTGCCATCCATGGCCCGCTGCAGCCTGTCATGTCCCTATCACTAATTTAATAAAATACAGATCTGGCCCGTTACAGTAAAAAATATCCTTCAATACAGTAAAAAATATTCAATTTATACTTACCTGCTTTGATGGGATCTCCATCTGTAAAGGATCCCAAGCTTTTAATCCTTAGGAAATCTTAGGAAGTCTTGTGAAAATAATATCCCTGGTACGAAAGCCATGACACACGTCTCTAATGACAGGTCTGCTGTCACTAGATTCTATTTATACCTTCTGTCAGCGTGAGAACGTTCCCATGTTCCCAGGCACCATACACCACTACTGCAGATGTTTAAATGAGAAAAACCTTTTCTCATTGAAATATCGTAGAACTCCCTGTTCCACTGGTGCAGTAAAAGCGGGCACGGACACAGACGGATGGGCAGCCTTGAGCCAATCTTTCTGTGTTCACTCCTGTTTTGAGCAGACGCAGTGCTCATTTTAGCTACGCTTCTATCGCTTTACGTCCGGTAGCGTAGTTCTGAATCCGGTCCTTTGAGTCACTATAGTTATTGTGTTATAAAATTTTGTGAGTGGTGTCATTTTTTGCAGGCTTGATTTCCCTAAGGAAACTAGCACACGTGCTTGTTCAATAGAGATGATTGGAAGGATATTGGGGTATGCCCAGAAATCCCTGGATGTTAAAGCGTTTTACTGGTTACCTATAGATCGAGGGAACCTTTGCTATGCCCATCACCCTCACCATTTTGATATATTTCATGTTTTACTTTAAGCAACAGCTGGTTATGCTATTCAGCAATATAGTTGGAATAAAGGAGAGTCAGGACAGCCATATGCAGTGTTCTGTTTTGGAAACCATACATTTTTTTAAAGAAATTTTAAAAAACTGCCTGAAATTTTACATCATTAAATACTGTTAAATTCTTCTTATATCTTGCACTTGTTATTAATTAATATTTTTTTTAAATATAGTTTTTAACAGATATTAGGAAAGTTTGTTACTTATAAGCAATTCCTTAATGAAATGGAACATATTAGTGCCAGTTTTACGTCCTCTGTTTTGAATACTTGTGTCAACAGAGACAACACCAGCATATTCATCTACCCACATCACCAGGGGTTTTGGTCAATAAATTCTAACTATTATAAGCAATAGGTAAAATGGAAAATAATGTGTATAAATGTTTCTATGTAACTCCCCTTTTTATCTGTGTGTACAGATTTGTGTGCCCTGTTTTTAAGTAAAGTTTTTACTTAATTTCCCTTGTTGTGCAGTGCCTTCACCTTAATCTGAGTACACAGTGATGGTTATCAGATGATTATCGCGCAGATCACACTATAAAAGTCAGAGCTATGAATCTTACCATTGTGTACTGTCCCATGATGATGCAGAAACTGCATCGCATCGTGTGATTTGATTTTTGTGAGCTTTTAATATTTCCTGCCATTGATCACCTCTGGGTAGATTCAGAACAACGTCGGCGAGTGAATTTCCGCTAGCGTAAATTCACACATTAGTACTTACGGCGCATGCGCGTAAGTCATAGCGTAATGGGCAGACACGTATCAGTAGCGTATCAACTTACGAAGGGGCGTGCCAGTCATACGCCACCCATATTTACGCTTCGAAGGCGGGGTGAAGCATTTAAATCGGTAGGGTTTGGAAAGTGTAAGACGGACAAAATACGTACATGAGAGGGGTGGGCCGCATCGAGAGTACGCTATCATAAGTACGCAGCGTAGTAAAAGTGTAGCTCTGGATCTGTCCCCTGATGTCTGGAAAAAACGTCAGTGTGTACTGACCCATTGACACATAATCTTTGCTGCATACGACTTGCGGGTGAGCATATTATTGCAGCAAAGGTTTATTTAAACAGTTTGTTATCGATTCACAGCAAAACATAGTGAAGTGTGTACGGGGGCGTAGTTAAGCAATTCAGAGCTTTAAATCATTACTGCTGTTTGACATTGATGTTGGATCATGAGTTAAACTGTCAGTGTGTACTCAGCATTAGTCTGAGACTCGTGAGATCTTCATTGTAAAGATTCTAAAGTTCAGCAACACCAGAGGAAGACAAAGGAAATCGATCACCCTACTTAGGACTATATGCACACACAGATGAAACAGTAATACACCAAGCTGGTTTTTAAAGACAATAGCCCAGATCCTGACCCCCGCAGCCACGTAAATCATGCGGGGGTCCGTAGTTACTCATAGCGGGGAATGTACGCCCCTGCACTCCCCCTTATTGGTAGTAAATCTTGATACTTACATGTCCAGATTGCTACCTTAACTTTTATGATTAGGTCTGCAGCTGTACAGCCGCAAACTAGTTGTAACGGGGCTTCCTCGCCCTCGACCCCTTATTTCCATGGCTATCGGCAGGGATACGGCCATCATAAATGAAGGGTCAGCCCCTTCTGCGTAAGTTCGGACGTACGTATGTCAGTACTTACGCAGTCGGATATTCTAGCATACGCTTTCACAGATGTACCGACACAGGGGACTTACACAAATGACTTGCGTAAGTCCCGTCAGCCTTAGTGACACATTTATTAGTGAGGCAAAGGCACCTAAAGATTTTTTATAATCTCTGATTTAAACAATAGTGGAGGTCTGGATCCAGCCACACCCACCCTCAATATCTCTTTTAGAGAAAAGCTTTATCATATATTTAGGATGGACTGGTTGGTAACCACCCCGTAGAAGGAGCTTTATCAATGTCCTATAATGGTTGGGATTATAAATCAGATCTTAAACAGTTTTAGGAATATTAGTATGAAACTCGCCTCCTGGTGCAAGATCCACCAATAAGCTTAGACTCACCTTGACCTGGCCTTGTCTGTTCCTCTTCTATAGGGGAGACTCTTTGTAGTTGTATGCATACTGACCTTTTATGGGAACCTTGTTTATACTCCACTATATTTTTCTGTGACGTGTTGCTGCGGCATCCTATTGTAAAACTGTCATGTTGTAACTGCATACAATGTGATGTATATGGTTTTTCATTGATCAATAAAAATAAAATAAAAAAAATAAATCAGGGTTACCCGAATGCAGTAAACACAACTATTACAGATAGATACAAACATTTTTACTATATTAATACAACTGGACTATTAAATACAAAATCCACATTAAATGTGTCTCAGTTATTATATTCTACTAAGGTATAACCTGCCTGCTTTTCATAGCCTGCTTTTCTAGGCATTGGTTTTCCAAGCATATTGGAGTTGTAACTGGAGTTTCATCACAATTTCATCACTATTTACTCTTTTTCCACAGGTTGGGGCTGATTCAGAGTTACACATCCACCCTTTTTTAGGTGGAAGTGTAGATCTGAGCAATACCATGCTGAGCTTCAAGGGGAGGCAGATTTATATTGTAAAACCAGAATTAAAATTAGGAGGTGAAGTTTCTTAGCTCAATTCTCTTTTATAGAATAATCATAAAGCTAATGCAGTATTTTAGTTATATGTGTAAAAGTAAAGAATTTTCCATGCATGCAATTTTTTTTTTTTATTAATCAACACACCTTACTTTGAAAAATGGTTTAGCCGAGCTGTACACTTCCACCTAAAAAAAGGTGGA
>WWET01001385.1:161394-172474 GCA_011038615.1 Limnodynastes dumerilii | reverse complement strand
GCTTCTATCCAACAAATTAAATATGTGCAAGTGTATAAATAAATATAGGGGTGCAGCCAAGGACCAAAGTGACCACTATGTAAATACAAGGAACAAAAGAGGTCCGGCGCTCCAAACATACATTAAATAACACTATGTGTCAGCACATAAATAAAAAGGAGGTTTTATATCACAAACCTGTTTTGCTTGAGTTTACCATCTACTTATGCATAGCTCTGATTATTCCATCCACTCGCACCTGTTCTTATTATAGTATTCTCTGTGCTTGAGTTTTTCATCTACTCATACTTTACTCACTAGGGGCCAGATATACTAAGCAGTGGGAAAGGAAGAGTGGAAATGTTGCTCATAGCAACCCATCAGATTCTAGCTGACATTTTCTATTATGTAATAGGAAAGTAAAAGCTAGAATGTGATTGGTTGCTATGGGCAACATTTCCACTTTTCCTTTCCCTCAGGTTACTAAATCGGACTTCAGGTCTATCATCTGCTATAGTGAGGCTGGAATTTGTCTACTCTTTGTTGTGGAGTTGCCTCCCTGTTTTCTGTGTGCCCTGAGTGTACCATCTATTCACATTATCCTGTGTGTTCACCTTGAACGAGCCTTGGTGGTTTCCCTTGCTGTCAGCACTCTCTCTTATTCTCTCTCACGGTTTCCTGTGTTTGCAGTGTGTCTGGTTGCTTACTATTATTGTGTGTCACCCGAAGGTGCATTCAAGATTAATTTTGCTTATGGGGCTTGGTAAATCAGGTTACTTCTGAGAGTAGTCACTAGCTGTCACAACCTGCTGCTGGCGTGCAGTCAAGTCCATCCCTACCATCAGGGGCTTTGGTGAAAACCTGGCCAGTATTAGTGTGACACTCTCATAACAAACTTAATTAATATTAGCAATAAGAACCTAAGAAAGACCTAACCTCTTTTTCTGCCCCTGAATACCTCCACCCATCCTTTTTTGCCCCTGTATGCCTTCAACAATCCTTTTCTTTTTTTTTTTTTTGCTCCTTTATGTCTCCAGCGATCATTACTATCCCCTATTTGCCTCCAGCTATCCAATTTTACCCCTATATGCCTCCAGCTTACCTTTTCTGCTCCTATATGCCTCCAACCATCCTTTTCTGCCCCTGTATTCTTCCAACCCTCCTTTTCTGCCCCATGTATATCTCCAGCCATCCTTTTGTTGACCCTGTATACCTCCAGTTCTCCTTTCCTCATCCTGTATGCTTTCAGCTCTTCTTTTGTTGTCTCTTAAGGCCACAGCTTACATTTTCTGCCCCTGTATGCCTCCAGTCATCGTTTTTGCCCTGCATGTCTTCAGCCATCCTTTGTTGCCCCTGTTTGCCTCCAACTGCCCTTTTCTCACTCAGTATACCCCCAGACATCTTTTTGCCTTGTATTTCTCCAGCCATCCTTTGTTGCTGCTGTATGCCTCCAGCTTACCTTTTTTGCCTTTGTGTGCCTTCAACCATACTCTTCAGCCCCTGTTGCCTCCAGCTATCGTTTTTTGCCCCTGCATGTCTTCAGCCATCCTTTGTTGTCCCTGTTTGCCTCCAACTGCCCTTTTCTCACTCAGTATACCCCCAGACATCTTTTTGCCTTGTATTCCTCCAGCCATCCTTTGTTGCCGCTGTATGCCTCCAGCTTACTTTTTCTGCCTTTGTGTGCCTCCAACCATTCTTTTCAGCCCCTGTTGCCTCCAGCTATCCTGTTTGTCCCTCTATGCCTCCAGCCACCCTTTTTTAATTCACACTATCAGTAGAAGAACTATGACTTTCATCTAACATGGCTAACAACATTTTATACCTGTTGTACCTCCTGTCTATTAAGCCATATTAATTTAGTGATTGTTGATCTCTATATTAATCAGTGATCTTTTTTTTTTCATTATATATTTTGTTGAAGAAAATTGACTTTAACAAATCTCAGAAACCATAGTAATCTTAGAAACTAGTTTTGTAACAACACAATTTGCTGCATGGATATAACCTTATGTGATGGGTGTTGATATGGAAACATGCAAATGGCTTCTGATTTGCCAAAGGTTTAATTTGCAAATTGCTATAGTAGGTGCCATTTGAGCCATTAATTCTGCTTTAGTGTAAACCAGTCAGATCTGCCATTTTAACTAAATGTGTGTTTGATCAAATTCAGCCATTGAAGCCAAGATCTGAATCTAAATATAGTTTAATATCTGTCCAGAATAGGGGGAACCCCCCTTAAATATTGTTAAACAGGACCAACTAGTTTAACATGTTTTAGACAGGTTATTCAGATTTTAAGGAATTGTAACATGCTTTGACTGACACCTAATTGTTGATACATATTTATAAATATTTAATTTACAAATATTTTGCTTATGTCAATAGTATATAATGCTTTGTTATTATTGCAAAACATATTTATAGATAGTTCTGCGTTTCAGGTCCCAGCATTTTGGATAGTACAAAGCTTCTCGGTGTTCGTACAAACATTTCAATGACACCCAACAACACCGCAAAGAGAACTTTTTTAGGTACGTATTGTATTAATTGATATTGGGCTTTTTGTCCATTATACTACATGGCTGACACAAAATCAGTCATGATAACTTGTACAGGTAGAAATTGAAGTATACTGCAAATGTTGTAAAGTACAATATTTATGTTATCTTGCTTTTTTCTGTAGTTTCTTCTACACCCCTTCTTCCTGCAAGACCAACCTCCATACGCAGAAGAGTACAGCATGGAAACATAACAGGAAGATCAGGTGCCACAGGTATGATGTAATGCCAGGGCTGTCAAGCAATGAAATGAATGCCATAAATTAATGTAGGAATTGGTATGTGAGCTTTTTTTATTATGAATATAAAAAAGTGAAAAGTAAAAAAAGATAGATAGATAGATAGATAGATAGATGTCTCCTTTTGGTATTTTTGTTAGTAATCTAAGAAGCTCTCTGTTATGAATGCTTTAGAGCTTGACAAGAAACAACATAATCAAAAATTAAATGTCCCATTTGTGATTTGTGTGCCCAACGTGCCACCCCCCAACCAATCCCAGAATCAAGAAAACACGGAAACAAACCTTGGGGACTAATTTAATTTATTAATTAGGTGATTTAATTGGTTGAATGTCATTGATCTTTAAGGGATCAAAGACCTCCTGACTAAATTGATGGGGGCCAGATAAAGCACGTGATGCATTATCAAGATAATAGCGTGAAATGAAATTTACATAAAACATAACCATAACATTCAATTAATTAAGCATATGTAATAAAACGTCAGATGGAACACATTAACCAAAACAACAACCAAAAAGTTCTATCCACCAGACTTTGGCACGCACCTCGCTTAAGTGCTACGCAAGACCGCCCACAGGCGGACCTACAACCTTAGGCATAACCACCTCACATGGCCAAGTCAAAGACAGTTGCCTCCTGTAACTTCTTTCACATTCCTCCAATTGCGCCGTAAACAAACAACAAAATCAACAGACCTGCTTTCCGCCCAAGCAGACCAACAACATAAACCTAGAACCAACCAGAGAATGAAAAATAGGGGGAAGGGGGGGTAAATCCAGGAGAAAAGAGGCAGAATTCCATGCTCACCAGCTTATGAAGACTACAGGCCGAGGCTCCGCCCCATGAAGCCCCCAGGACCAATGACGCAACCAGGGTGAGTGGTACTATTAAAAGAAAAAAAACCATAGCGCTAATAAAGTAAACTACAAGAAAGTAATTCACCAATTTTAAAAAATACTGTACATATAGTAATCGAGCAGCAGATAAAATCATATTTCAATATCCCATTAATGATGATAAATCCGGAGAAAAGAGGCAGAATTCCAGGCTCACCAGCTTATGAAGACTACAGGCCGAGGCTCCGCCCCATGAAGCCCCCAGGACCAATGACACAACCAGGGTGAGTGGTACTATTAAAAGAAAAAAGACCATAGCGCTAATAAAGTAAACTACAAGAAAGTAATTCACCAATTTTAAAAATACTGTACATATAGTAATCGAGCAGCAGATAAAATCATATTTCAATATCCCATTAATGATGATAAATAAAACAACGTTCAGAATATGCAAAATCACTCCATTGGAAATTAACTGTGGAACTCTCTGGTCCAAGAGATGATAATGGTATACATTTTTTTAATAGGTTAATCAGATGAAGCAGAAATTGTAAGATCCAATGCCAGTTAGGGATAGCAATATCCCAATACTTGTAGTGTTGGTAAAGGATACAAGCGGTAGGATAAGGAGTTCCAATTCTCTATAGTGTTGTGATATTCCCCAAGTCTGAATAATAAAGTGCAGTATTGAATTTCAGTATACTCACTGCTAAAAAAAAAGATTTAATTTTAATTTAATTTGCTGTAGTTAAATAAATTAACCCTCCGCTTCCCGTAGAGATTTCTAAACCAACTTAAACTAATGTTTTGATATTTCTTTTTCATGTATGTATGTTACAGTGTAATTGTAATGTCATTTTCCTAACAGTATCTTCACCTCCTCATACACCGGTAAGACCAACCCCCATCCGCAGGAGACCTCATCCTACCAATGTGACAGGTAGACCAGGAAGTGCAGGTATAGTGGTGTTGTGCCTTATCTAGGCCTATTGTATTTACAAATGACTAATGTGTCAATATTTATCATAAATTTCATGTGTGATTAATTTTGTAGTAGCCAAAGAACAAATCATTTAAGATAATTTATTCTATTGACAAATAACTAGTAATCTATTGCGCATTATCTTTTAACCTTCTACTGTAATTGTGTGTCTCAAATTACTCTTCCAAAATACAAAACTACCCACTGTAGTCCATACCTGTTCTGTTGGCATAATATTTTTAGCAAAATTAATTACGTTTGTATTGAAAACTTATATTATGCTTCCCCAATATTAAAATTTTTACTAAATGCATAACTGTTTCCCACATTTTTGTGCCCTTTTCCACTTTAAATGATAACATAACCTTTGAAACTATCTTTTATCTTCAGTATGAAACATATAATTTATTTTGCTGTCTATACACAAGCACATTTTCATGACATAGCATGTGCCTGTTTCTTTAACAAGGAGATATCCTGATACCACGGGCTCCTTCAACAGTCAAGCCCAACAATACAGCTATATATATAAAGTCTCCAAAGAAGCAGCCAACTTTACCTGCTCCAGAGGAAGATCTAGGTATGATGGAGAGCTTATGTTACTCTGAGCTATACAAGTAAAGCTTTCATCTCCCCATACATGTACCTAGGACATGTATTCAGTTAACTATAGGATAAAATTCAGCCATCAGCTATGCTTCTGCACTTGTCACTTGTCTGCTACTTATGTTTTGTGTCTGAGGCTTAGCCACATTTAAAAATACACGCCTACAGTTGAAATATACAATAAAGGAAATTATCGATAGGAATATCTAGGTTGTGTTGTGTTTAGTTTAATGCAACACTAGAGGAAGTATGTCCTGTGCCACCCTAAGACATATGCCAAGATACACCCAGTGATATATCCCATGAAACCACTTGATACATATCCATATCACAGCCTCCCTTCGCATCTACCGGCCATCTTACCCTATTATTTTTGCACCTAATTTTCCCTCATTACCCACTTCTTTAGCTCTTCACTTTCTCTATTTCTCATCTTGGCCACACCACATCACTTCATCTTCTCTGCTGATTATTCAATCATAGTCCAGTGGTAGGTCACCTACATGACATTACACTATTGCCTGGCACTTCTGGTACTTAACCTACTTTGGGTCTCCTGTGCATTCCTTTGAAAGTAAGCAGCTATAAAGTGTCTAGATAAAAGTCGTTTTTGAAGATACACAAAAGTACATTGGTATAACTTGGCTGACAGATGGTTAAAAAGATTTAAATCCACATATATTACTGTACTGTACTCTCAGGGACAGTTCCAATTGATTTGAAAGGTGGTGAAATTAATGTGGACGTTCCCAGGTGGTCAGTCCGGGTGGTCTTGGTCCCAAATGTATTATAATGAGGTAATGTACCGTACACCAACTCCCATGAGTATCAATTACATATGAATCAGCAGGTTCCCTAAACAATTCATACACAAATACAAATATTGCAGAAATGTCTAATTCTAATATTAGAGTTACATATAAAATAAAACAAAATAATATCAGATGGAGTATAATAATGTTTCCCGCAATCTAAATACATCAGATTGCCCCATAAATATAATTTCATCCATAAAAAGTTCCCAAATATAATTATAATACAAATAATATTTATACCAAGATATTTATCACCAAATAGAGGACCTTTTATAGCTGGATTGTATTTATATCATTTAGAGATAAATATTTTAAAATATATATATTCACAAATGTAAAAAATATTCAAAATCATAAAATTATGAAACCATAGCGCTAATAAAGTAAACTACAAGAAAGTAATTCACCAATTTTAAAAATACTGTACATATAGTAATCGAGCAGCAGATAAAATCATATTTCAATATCCCATTAATGATGATAAATAAAACAACGTTCAGAATATGCAAAATCACTCCATTGGAAATTAACTGTGGAACTCTCTGGTCCAAGAGATGATAATGGTATACATTTTTTTAATAGGTTAATCAGATGAAGCAGAAATTGTAAGATCCAATGCCAGTTAGGGATAGCAATATCCCAATACTTGTAGTGTTGGTAAAGGATACAAGCGGTAGGATAAGGAGTTCCAATTCTCTATAGTGTTGTGATATTCCCCAAGTCTGAATAATAAAGTGCAGTATTGAATTTCAGTATACTCACTGCTAAAAAAAAAGATTTAATTTTAATTTAATTTGCTGTAGTTAAATAAATTAACCCTCCGCTTCCCGTAGAGATTTCTAAACCAACTTAAACTAATGTTTTGATATTTCTTTTTCATGTATGTATGTTACAGTGTAATTGTAATGTCATTTTCCTAACAGTATCTTCACCTCCTCATACACCGGTAAGACCAACCCCCATCCGCAGGAGACCTCATCCTACCAATGTGACAGGTAGACCAGGAAGTGCAGGTATAGTGGTGTTGTGCCTTATCTAGGCCTATTGTATTTACAAATGACTAATGTGTCAATATTTATCATAAATTTCATGTGTGATTAATTTTGTAGTAGCCAAAGAACAAATCATTTAAGATAATTTATTCTATTGACAAATAACTAGTAATCTATTGCGCATTATCTTTTAACCTTCTACTGTAATTGTGTGTCTCAAATTACTCTTCCAAAATACAAAACTACCCACTGTAGTCCATACCTGTTCTGTTGGCATAATATTTTTAGCAAAATTAATTACGTTTGTATTGAAAACTTATATTATGCTTCCCCAATATTAAAATTTTTACTAAATGCATAACTGTTTCCCACATTTTTGTGCCCTTTTCCACTTTAAATGATAACATAACCTTTGAAACTATCTTTTATCTTCAGTATGAAACATATAATTTATTTTGCTGTCTATACACAAGCACATTTTCATGACATAGCATGTGCCTGTTTCTTTAACAAGGAGATATCCTGATACCACGGGCTCCTTCAACAGTCAAGCCCAACAATACAGCTATATATATAAAGTCTCCAAAGAAGCAGCCAACTTTACCTGCTCCAGAGGAAGATCTAGGTATGATGGAGAGCTTATGTTACTCTGAGCTATACAAGTAAAGCTTTCATCTCCCCATACATGTACCTAGGACATGTATTCAGTTAACTATAGGATAAAATTCAGCCATCAGCTATGCTTCTGCACTTGTCACTTGTCTGCTACTTATGTTTTGTGTCTGAGGCTTAGCCACATTTAAAAATACACGCCTACAGTTGAAATATACAATAAAGGAAATTATCGATAGGAATATCTAGGTTGTGTTGTGTTTAGTTTAATGCAACACTAGAGGAAGTATGTCCTGTGCCACCCTAAGACATATGCCAAGATACACCCAGTGATATATCCCATGAAACCACTTGATACATATCCATATCACAGCCTCCCTTCGCATCTACCGGCCATCTTACCCTATTATTTTTGCACCTAATTTTCCCTCATTACCCACTTCTTTAGCTCTTCACTTTCTCTATTTCTCATCTTGGCCACACCACATCACTTCATCTTCTCTGCTGATTATTCAATCATAGTCCAGTGGTAGGTCACCTACATGACATTACACTATTGCCTGGCACTTCTGGTACTTAACCTACTTTGGGTCTCCTGTGCATTCCTTTGAAAGTAAGCAGCTATAAAGTGTCTAGATAAAAGTCGTTTTTGAAGATACACAAAAGTACATTGGTATAACTTGGCTGACAGATGGTTAAAAAGATTTAAATCCACATATATTACTGTACTGTACTCTCAGGGACAGTTCCAATTGATTTGAAAGGTGGTGAAATTAATGTGGACGTTCCCAGGTGGTCAGTCCGGGTGGTTAACTAAGTTATTTTTTTTTATTATTATTATTATTATTATTACTATTTTTATTATTATTATTTATTATTGTATGGAGGCAGTATTTATACATCACAACTGTGAAGGTAGTGGGTGTGGTCAATGCATAAGGATATGAGCATTGCAAGTATGGATAGACATCCCCTTAACCCATTCCCCTCTTGGCAGGTGCACATGTGATGACCGAATGTTAAGGTCAAAGTTAGGAATTGCTGAGAGGTTTAACAGAATAAGAACGACTCAGAGTAAATACATACCAGATTATCTTTTTAAATTTTGTTTACTTATTGACGTTTTGTTTTCGTTAGTTAGGAGCAGAAAACTTTAGTTTGCATACATTAGAAGCAGAGTAAATGTGAAATATAACTTATACTTTATGTACAATACTCCTCAATTCGACCAGCGAACTGTTAGATCTCCAGCAAATTAACACAATCAATTGACAGTTTAAAAGATTAATAATAATTATAATTAATTTCCAATTGAATTCCGTTTGATATCGCCTTCTCCTCAATCACAATATTTTAGCTAGATCAGCACACAGGGAAACAATTCATTCTCACACATGTTCAACATAAATAACAATACGTTACAATAAGAAAAGACTGTAGCTTAGTATTAAAGAAAACAAATGAAATTGATCTAAACCAAGTCCCTTCAGAATAAACACCTCCAATCGTCTCCGTTGTTTTCTCCCGGCTCTCCTGTAATCCTCTGATGTCTTCCTTATCGAATCTAACAATTTTTCTACCAGCTTTCCCCCTCAATCTGTCCTTTTCCAAAACTGATCTCTGATGGTTTTTTCTAGCTCCTCACTCTCAGCTCTTATAATCCACTCCCTCTCACCAACTCTGATGATTACACCTTCAGCCGCTGTAACCGATCTACTCTTCTGTTAATTACTTGCTCACTGCCACCGACTCTCCTTCCAATCTACTCCTCCGTCACTCATTCAACCTCAGCTCTGATGATTCTCTCTCTCACCAAATTTGATGGTCTAATTCTCTGCCACCGTAACCGGACTGCTCCTTTATCAACCTCTTGCTCACCGCCACAAACCTTCCTCTCAATCTGCTCCTCTGATTACTGCTCCTCACACTGCAACCGACTCCGTTCTTCTTCGAGCTGCTCACTTGGGGCCTGATCCAGACCTACGCTTGCCGGCATTAAAACGCGTCCGTAGCAGCAGCGTAGTAACGTCGGAGGTTCCCCAGTATTACTACACTGCAGTTAGTGCAGGTAGGTGGGGGGAGGGAGGGTAATGAGTCTGGTCTGTCACAGCGTATTAACACTTGCTTATGCCGGCTGAAGTTAGGGTAGCCTTCAGCTGGCGTAAGCGAGTGTTAATACGTTAGGACAAGGGGGAGTGTTGGGGGAGTGCTGCGATGTTAGGCTGAGCATTAGACCGCTCAGTGTAACATCGTAGCTCTGGATCAGGCCCTTTATCCTCACTCACACCTTCTCCCAATCTCCTTCCTACTAATGTCACTGCCTCCAATTCTGCTCTATTTCTCTTTCTTTCCTGTCCTCTCCTTATCCACTCCACCTTCACTCTCATTCTCTTCAATCACTGCTACCAACTGACAACCAACGGTCGATTTCCACACACAACTTTTTTCCCCCCAGAACCTTCTAGAGAGACCTCCCTCGCGCTCCTCATCGTCTCGCACGGCGTTAGAGCAGCATTATCACAGTTAATGGTAGAAGGTGCACCCCACTCTTCCAACCCCCAGGGGCACCACACACACAGCACCAGTTCAAGTATAAGTCGATTTTTAATTTTGTTAATGTGCAGTATGCACTTTCTTTATGAACAGTAGAGCATATCTAGACATTGGGCCCGATCCTCGGATCTGCCTGACAGGGGAATTACATACAGCGTGTACGTAATTCCTCTGTCTGGAAGGTTGTGCGCATGTGCACAACCTTCTTATGATGCTTTAATAGTCGCCGTACCCGGCTGTTACGGAAAAGGGGCTGTCCTCCCTTTTACGTCAGTCATATTTCCGCCGTGAATGCGGAGATACTCATGTAAATAAGGGGACGGGGCAGGGGAAGCCCCGTTACGACCAGGTTTGCGACCATTTACCCGTAAGGCACACGTAGGCCGGCCCATTGTGTATATGCTACTTCAACAGCAATGCAGAAACTTTTCTAACCTTGTGGTGTTCTAAAATAAAATAGAGAGATTCAATAAAAATAAATATGCCTATTTACACCTAGAAACACATTAACCTAAGCCCTTAAACCCAGTGGCGCACCCAGGGGGGGTTTCTGGTTGCCCAGATTGAAAACTGAAAAAATAAATATTGAAAATGAGCAAAAAAATGTAAAAATTCGAAAAGGGGCGTGGCTTCGCGGGTGTCGCGAAAGGTGCGTGGCTTAGCGGCAATGTGATCAGGACTGACATGGAAGAAGATGGTCCTGGCCTGTGCTGCATTAAGAAAGCAGGTGGGAATGGTGAATGGGTCACTACAAATACAGCACTGATACAGTCTCTGTACATTGTGTAATGTGCTTGTGCTCTACTAATGCATTGTGTACTGCTATTACCATTAGATCTGTTCCTTCAATATGAAACTACTATTTTACTGTGTGAAAGAAGTAACTTATAAATCACCTATAAAAA
>WWET01001385.1:140834-153209 GCA_011038615.1 Limnodynastes dumerilii | reverse complement strand
AGATAACAGAACGAAAGTACTGCGCATGCACAGTAGTTCATATCGGTAAACTCCGGCCGCATATGCAATGCGGCCGGAGGTCTGAATATGGCCCATAGTGTGGCACTTGGTCTCTTGTCATATATTCTAGGGCATGTAAGGAAAGGCCTTACCCAGATCCCATGTTCTTCACATGTTCCATTGGCGGTGGCACCTCCTCTACTGTATGTTGCAATGTGTAATTAGATGGCATGCAGATTAGAAATGTGGGAGCGCAGCCCACAGTCTCCATCAGCTGTCAAATGCTCCCTCCTTCACAATATACTGCATCCTAGCTGTCGCTAGGTAACCAGGACAGTGATCAATCAGGACAGCATGTGGGATGGCCTTTTAAAGATATGGCAGCATAGCACCACTCTGCCGGTTGTAACGTTAAGCTCTTCTGCACTCTCCTATACTTTGTTATCTATCTGGTGATTCTTAGTGCCCCAGTCCTAGTCTTCCCCGACTCCTCTGCGTTCCTTCCTGGTTCCTACCTCTTTCCTTGTACTGCTCCTTGCTCCCACCTTGTGTTTTTACCTTACCTTTTGGTACCTTGGCTTCTGTGTGATTGTGCAGTGAGTCTGTGAGTGCTAGCCCTTGTCTTAGTTTTGTGTTGTTTGTTTTTCTTGGCTTATTCCACCTTGCCACTCATCCCCAGTGTGTTTCTATTTTTCACTGTGGGTTTTATGCTCCTATGCCATTCCTGTTTGACCACTCTTACCCTGATTCTATTCTTGTGTATCAATGGGTCCGTGGATGCCTCCTGCCAGGACTAGCAGCCCAAACTTTCTCCACCATCAGGGGGTGAAGACCAAGCATCTAGTTAGACTCTGAGCCCTGGTTAGTCATGACCATAACCGTATAACCGATAATTTACAGTATAAATCAATTAATATGGATTATTGCTTAGATTATTGCTCAACCATTCCCTGACCACTAAGGTTCAGATGCAGGAGATTGCTTTCCTGTGAACGCCACCAGACATGGAAAATTTTGACTGGAACCACCATTGACATCAAGGTTAACCTCGTAGATCGATTTTCAGGCGACTGCAGCCAGTTCCAACAGTTGCTTGTTGTACTTGCAGCTCCGACCTCACTCATCCGGGAACGAACAGCAGAAAGTGGGGTTCATCATTTCTTTCCTTTAGGGCATTCCACAAGCTTGGAACTTCAGTCTACAAGTGGACCATCCTTCTCAGCAGTATGTGGGCACATTCTTCACCGCCTTCACCAGGTTCATATACAAAGACCTGGACCGCACTACTACAGTTAGAACGATGATTCATTCCATCCACTAGACCAATCTGCCAAACAATACTGTGCTGAATTCCAACGCTGGACTACAGAATTCCAATGGAATGACTCAGCACTCTAAAGGGAATTCTGGCTAGGCCTCTCTGAATCCATCAAGGATACTCTAGAACAGTCCTAGAAGACCTAATACATCTGGCAAGTAAGGTAGATCATTGTCTTCAGGACTGTTGACTAGATAAGTATCATACTTTCAGATTGTCTTCTACTACCACAATCCCTGCAGCACCTGAACAGGAGCTGATGCAGATTGTTTCATACTAGCACTCCAAATTAGATAAGAGTTGATGAAGGGTAATGGCGCTCTGATTTTGCTGTGGAGGGCAAGCCCACAAGGCCAATAAATATCCCAAAATAGTCAAACTGACAGGAAACACGTAATTGGATGAGGCCTAATCTTGGAGTGCACTTTGTCTTTTCCAAGAACTCATTGTTGATTGCTGTGCAAATATTTGTCAACTGTCAGTGAGCAGAACCTCATGGCCTTCATCGACAGTTATGCTGCTCTCTCGAATTAACCCTGGTGGACATAGACAACCTTAATAAACAGCCCGTTTTCAAATCTTTCCGTACGAATCTCAAATGGAGCATATCCTTCTGAGACCTGGAAATACTAATGATCGACTGTCCTGCTGTGCAGTTGAAATTGGGGCATCCCTGGCTGAAGAAGTATAATCCCAGTAATGACTGGAGTACAACCTGGTATGCATATGTGACAAAGATAAGTGAAAGACTTTAATACACAGTCTGGCCACCACGAGTTCCTGGTTATGCCATTTGACCTCTGTTATGCCCCAGTAGGCTTCCAAGATTTCATCAGTGATGTATTGCAGGACTTCCTGGCAGGACTTCCTGGGCTGATTCATAGTAGTCTCCGTATTATATTTTTAATCTACTCTTCTTTCTTAGACCACCACCGTCCATCCTTAGTCTCACGTCCGTCCGTCCATCAAGTGCTCGCCTGCCTCAAGGAACATAAATTGTTTACTAAGTTGGAAAAATGTTTGAGGGAGGAAGACTTTATGGAACACCCATCTCTATAGCTAAATTTGAAAGGCAAGGCTACTCTGTAGACCTATTACAAGATCCACAAAAATCACTATGGGCCAGATTACTTAAGAATAATGGGCGGCTGGATCCAGACTGAAATAACTGCTTGAACTTAGTTACTCCTGGGCTAAACCATGTTGATTGCAGGGGGAGTCAAGTTAATTGTATTCTTTGCATGCAGGGATATATCTTTGAATTGCTTACTGCACAAAGATACTGACCAGCTATACTATTACACTGTTATTTAGACTTGGGATAAGAAACATCACCTCTCAACTCTAATACTCTTTGCAACAGATGAAATATGACTCCCTTGCAATCAACATGGTTTAGCCCAGTAGTAACTAAGTTCAAGCACTTACTTAAGTCAGGATCCAGCCCAATGTGTCTTAAGTGCGTAGTTATCAGAACAGAGGACCGTATTCAGACTTCCATTTTCATTTTTTTATACGTTTCAACTGCGCATGCATAATAACTTTTTGTACGAAGTTGACGCAGACTATTCGCACGGAAGTGCCTAATGGACGGGCGTATGATAGGTACGTGTTTACATACGTACGGATATGCAACGCAAATATACGTGCGGGATATTTTAAGTGAAAATGGGTGGGGAGATGCATTTAAATGAAGGAAAGTGGGCGCGATTATCATGATACGCACGTACGGAGGACACAGATGCACGAGACGGCACATGGAAAGTTAGAGGTAGTCTATGGTGGTGTAAGTCTACGTGAGCACGGATAAGCAAGGGGAGTGACCAGGTTTTGGTGGATGTTCCTTGCTACGTGTGTCCGTATATTTGCGGTCGCGTTTGAAAACGGAAGTCTGAATACGGTCCAGAGTTACTACGCATGCATAGTAACTTTTTTACGCTATCTATGTACCATTTTGTTGCACAGATTGCGTATGTGCGGTCTTTAAATTTACAAATACTGACCAGCTTCACTTTTACTTTGTTATTTAAATTTGGACTGGGAAACATCACCACTTAACTATAATACTGTTTGCAAAGGATGAAATTTGACTCCTCTGAAGTAATATCTTTGGAAAATATAATACAATAATACAAGTCCAACTTTAAATTCTTAAAGCCAATTTGCCTCTGTCTGAAAACACATACTTTACTGTCATTGTGAAGGAGATTCTAGCCTTTCAATCTGGAGCCCAAATGCTCTACTTGCCTTTTAGGTAAGTTCAAATCTCAGACAAGGTTATTGAGATCTCTTTGAGTCATTGGGTACTTGAAACTGATGCCCAAAGGTTCGTCAGACAAAAGTTGCATTCTGTGCAATGGTCACATTTCCCTTCAAATCTTTGGAACAGCAGAGCCCGGTCTTTTTCTTGGTCATCGACTTTGCATTCAAAAGCTCATAGCACTGCATTAGGAATGGAGTCAGTTTAAACGTTAGCGCACCAAAAAGATAGCAAGTCTTTACGGCTCCCTCTGAAGATCATTCTAACGGTCCAGGCAGCAAATTTATAGTCCGTATATAGAGCGCAATGACACTGTAGTATTTAGATCAAAGAGGATAGCTCACAGTTCTAAAGTCCTTATTAAAGTTCAGAGAAAGCAATCAGAAGTTTCCGTTACTTTGCCATTGATCACCTTGTTTCTCCTCCGGTGCTGGCGTACTCCTCATGCAGCAATATGTGGCTCCTTCGGAGATCGTTGGTCAGCTGGTGTCTCAGCTGTTTAGTCCTTTTTCCAGGTAGCGGGCTGACAGGCACTGTATTCATGTGGCTCTGTTCTGCGTATCCCTCTTGGAAGGAAGAGGAGGAAAAGACAAGGCGCCTGGCTCTAGTGCAATATCGTTTATTTCAAATCTTATTAAAAACAGTCTTTACAAATAGATACTCACAATATGAGTTCTTGTAACAGGCATATAAAGGTTTCTTATCAGGCAATTCATCCTGATCCTAATCTTCACTCTAGCAACCCACACACATAACCCAAGGATTTTTGGTCATTGCCCCAGAAAGGTTAATGTACAGTGTTGTCTGAAAACTGAAAGAAACCTTTATATGCCTGTTACAAGACTCTAGCAACCCACACACATAACCCAGGGACTTTTGGTCATTGCCCCAGAAAGGTTAATGTACGGTGTTGTCTGAAAACTGAAAGAAACCTTTATATGCCTGTTACAAGAACTCATATTGTGAGTATATATTTGTAAAGACTGTTTTTAATAAGATTTGAAATAAACGATATTGCACTAGTGCCAGGCGCCTTGTCTTTTCCTCCATTTCCTTCCAAGAGGGATACGCAGAACAGAGCCACAGGAATACAGTGCCTGTCAGCCCGCTACCCAGAAGAAGGACTAAACAGCTGACCAACGATGTCCGAAGGAGCCACATATTGCTGCACGAGGAGGACGCCAGCACTGGAGGAGAAACAACTAGATCAATGGCAAAGTGACGGAAACTTCTGATTGCTTTCCCTGAACTTTAATAAGGATTTTAAAACTGTGAGCTATCCTCTTTGATCTAGATACTACTGTGGCATTGCTCTCTATATTCGGACTTGTACCTTTTTGCATGCTATTACTGTTATTGGGATTCGTTTTGTGCAATTCCCTATGAGTTTGTAGTGAGCTGCCGACACAAAGGAGCGCTATAGATCCTGTGTCAAACCCTACGCTTTTGTTAGCAAATTTATAGTGTTATAATGTTGGTCAACACGTGTGGATCAACTACTAAAAAATATATAGATCAGTCTTTGCTTTGCCATACCCACTAAACCCAGTCACAGGGAGAAGCTAATAAAAGCCTCCCTAAATGCTCTATAAACAGGTCATATATTGCAATATCAGCTCTCAAAGAGGGTATAAGTCAAATGTGGGTGATAGAAAGAATCTATGATCATTCATAAAGTCAACGTAGAGAATACATTTATAATAACACGAGAAAACCTGTAAAAAAAAAAAAAAAAAAAAAACCTTTAAAAAAAAAAAAAAAAAGCATTGTCTACCAGTGTTATTAAGACCGGCAATCTTATAAATCACTGTTAGTCCTTTTTAATGTGGCATTTGTGTATATTAGGCTGCCACATCTAGATTTAGGAAGGCGTATGCTTAAGACCATTGGCGGATGTGACTGGAGTCAAAAAACATGCCTATTGCCATAGATACCTGGGCAGTTGCCATGTCAGTAAATTATAATTCACCACAAGAAATGTAAATTTTACCCCTAATGATATGTTCTTTTTTGCAGTTACAAATAGCTAATGGCTTCTTGAAGTATATTATATTTTATATACATTTTCATGAGTTCAGCAAATTTGTGAAAAGTTTACCATATGATAACAATTTCTAATATAATGCCCTGCCAGCTACCATTTCAAACACTTGGTTTATAAATCCATTGACATTTATGTTACGTATTCGCATTGAATTATAGACATAGTTATACTGTCATTTTAATCTGTATGATTGTTTTGCAGCACCACATGTAGTCTACATGGCCAGAAATGAATCACTCCCATGCTCCATCACAGAATCTCTCAGATACTTCCCTACTGAAGAAGGCTCCAACCAGGAAATTGTCAGTCCTCCACAGAATCCACCATCCAATCTCACTATTGTTACAGTTGAGGGATGTTCTTCCTTTGTTATTTTAGATTGGGATCAGCCTGATAATGACACAGTTACTGGTTAGTAAAACAGTTGTTGTTTTTTGTTAACTGAAGTAAAATACAGTGAAATATATTGTAATAACCCTGGTAATGAATACATTGATACCTATTAGACATAAGTGGTTAATGAAAGTATGGTATATTTTAAGAGCATAATACAGCAAAATCAAATTACTAATAATAATTACAACAGAAATCTGTTTGAATACGAATGCATTGAAAGAAAGGGAACCTTATGTTTTAACTTTTGCTTTCCTGTCATTGTAATTAGATTGTAGTCCATTAGTAAATCATTAAAGCTTTGTTTGCTTACTATTTAGCAGCTGCTTGCAGAGCTCAGAAAACGGAGCTGACCTCACCCAATCAGTGTCCTACAGAGCAAGTGTAATCCAAGACTCATCCAATTTCGTGCCATATATGGCAAATTTTCCCTGTTTTGGGAAAGACTTAACTGGGCACAACTGTACACTACAATGGGATATTAACAAATAAGGGGTAGTTAAAGGATTGGCACGCCCTATTTGAACAGCTGCCTATCTCTCACCTAACACTATCGTCACCAAACAATTATCATTGCATTGTGAATCAAGCGAAACATATAAAAGTGTAGGTGTTACATCTTGGACTGCCATTTCTGGTTATGCCTCTAGGGGCAGTCCTGGACTTATAATTCTTGTTGTGGACATTTCTATTACCTGCCCCTGGAGACTGCTGTGGTACATTCTCTCTGGGACTAATCTTGTTATGTACTCGTTATTCTACACCTGTGCACTGGGTTTACTATCCCATGATTCTAGAGCAAGGTGTGGGTCATTGTTCTTGTTAGTTGCTTCCTGTGCTGCATGTTGTTTGCGCTTCACAGCTGTAGTTCTGTTATCTGATTCTCCCTGTCTCCTGGATCCCTGCTTTTTTTTTTTTAATCTTTTTATTTAGACAACAGTGCATTACACGGAATACAAGAGAATACAAAAATTATGGTTTGCAACAGTGAAAAGCTATGTTACACCGTAGTAAATGGACATATATGCAGAGCTCCAGCCGCATTGCAAATGTACTTGTTGTAACCTAGATTGTGTATACGCGCTACCGCGTATACGCAATCTACGTTACAACAAGTAATGTAGATTACGTTACAGAATTACTGCACATGCGCAGTAGAACATATCAGAAAACTCCGGCTGCATTTGCAATGCGGCTGGAGCTCAGCCTACGGCCCAAAGACTCCAGTTTAACAGAGAAAATCACCAGGTCAAACGGCAGGAATTTTTAAACAGCTGAGATTATTCCAAAACCATCTAACATAATAAAAAGTAAAGAAGGAAAATAAATCTTATGCATATAAATACTGTTGTATTTTATTATTTAAGTAAAAATATGAGTTAAGCGTATATAAGAAAAGAGAAAAGATCAGCTTTAAGGGACACGGGGGCAGGAAAAAAAAAGGGGAAGGAATGGGGAGGGGGAAAAGGGGGGAGTAGGTCCCACATACCAGAAGCCATACACTCACCCGCCAGGGGAAGGGGGGAGGGGGAAAGCTGCAAACCAGCCTAGGAGGGGAAGTGGGAACTTAAGATCGAACCTGGGAGAATACGGTTGAAGTAACTGTACCAAGGTTCCCAAACCTTTTGGAAAGAAGGGACAGAGTTATGTAATAAACTAGTTAGAAAATCCATAGAGGAAATATACCATATCCTATTTGTTATTGCCACCATCGAAGGAGCTACTGCTTTTTTCCAGTCACTCACTATCTGAAGTTTAGTTGCAGTGCAAATGTGATAAAAGGAGCTTTCTAGCTGGTTTGGTAAGTTTGGTAAGATATGTAGGTGATTTACACAGGAGAAATATCAGGAGGTCTTCTGCTAAGGTAGAGTTTAAAACGTTAGAAGCTAGTACCCGAATATCCGACCATAAGTGCTTTATTTGGGGACAATCCCACCAAATGTGGAGGTAAGATCCTCTAGAACCACACAGTCTCCAACATAAATCTGAGGATTGGGGAAATAAATGGCTCACCTTTGAGGGGGCTAAGTACCATATAGTATAAACTTTAAAGGCATTTTCACAAATAGAAATATTAATAGATACCTTCACTGTGTTTTGTCGAATGGCCGACCATCCCTCCTCGCCAACTTGAATATCCAGATCGTGTTCCCATGCCAGCTCTAAGGACTCCAAGGCAGCAGACGAGGGGGGATACAATAGAAGAGTATAGCATAGAAATTATCCCTCTATTATCTGTGTTGTATAAATAGCTATGCTCGAATCCAGTAGGCTTACGGACCCTAGAAGTATTATTTTGTGAGTGAAGAAAACTTTTCATTTGTGATAATGCGAACTCTAAGGAAGGCTGAAACCCAAATTTTTCACAGAAATCCGAAAAATTGCTCCAACTATATGAGTGAATCGAGTCAGCCCTGCTTGCTTCCAAATTCGAGCGTAAAAGCGTAAGCAACCCAAGGGGAATTCAGGGTGTCTCCACGGTGGAGTAAGAGGAGATGGGTAGGGGGCTAGTTCCAATTTTCGATTTAGAAAATCCCAAATTTCCAGAGAAAACCTCACCGTAGGAATGTCATATACTGAGGGGAGACGCAAATGGTTGGGAAGCCATGGGAGAAAGCTAACTGGTTGCTCCTCTGTTAAGAGGTGTTCTAAATCAACCCATTTCTTACAGCCTGGTGACGTGTGAGAGAGTATGTGACTCAACTGGGTTGCATAGTAATAATTGGCAAATATCTGGATCCCTGCTTTCAAGCTGCTCACTCTCTGGACTTAATTTAGACTTTCTTGTTTTCCCCCTGTGCATTTACTTCAGCTGCATATTTCTCCTCTGGACTCATTTGGACTCTGCATTCCCAGTATCCCTGGTTTTCTACCTGTTATCTGTGCTTATTTCTGCATACTCCTATGTTATATCCTGTATCATCCATGTTCTCCTCCAATAAACCTCGCCAGTTCCTAAGGTACCGTGTTGTGTCGTCCTACTATTCGTAACAGTGTATGTGAGTGAGCACTAGCAATCTTTTAAAGTGCTTAATGGTAAATAAATTTCAATAACTTCCCAAAATACCATAAATAGGTAGATTAAAATTAAATAAATATTATTCAATCAATCTGTCTGAAAGTGTTACATTTATAAAAAAATAAATAAAGTGCAAGTGTTAAAAGTGGGCAATACAAAATTTCTCAGTCCCAAAGAATAAAGTATAATCACAGTTGATGTCCACACAGCAAAGTCCAAATTTCTTCCTTAGTTCTTTCAATTTCCATTAATGCTTCTTTTAATTGATGGTGATTTCTTATAGGTTAGTAATCCCCGTATTACTGATCTTTCAAAATGATAAGTGCTTTCAGTTCAATTTTCTTTAGATTCCTCCTATTAAAGAAAGCTCCCTTTGTGTAGGTTAAGTACCTCAAAGGAAGCAGAGCACATGCACATATTGCAACATTCATTAAAAAAAAAAAAAGCTACACCTTTGATTATTATCCCAACAGAAGTTTATCATAAAACTATATATACATGAGGGGAGTGTCATAGGAATGAACTTGCCACATAAGTGTGGTCTTTTGCTATTTTGTGCCTTAAAGCAATCTTAAGTCTGAATATGATTAAATATCAGGAGGACTGCTTGATACGCTGAATAATAATGGAAGTAATTATTAAATGTAAAATACCAGCCACTATGTAGGGACTTGTTTATAAATTTAATGGGGACCGTAAAATTTTTTAAAGTGATCTAAATAAATAGAGATAATAGTAGTATATATCAAAATACATATTGGGCCACATTTACTAAGCTGCAGGTTTGTAAAAGTGAAGATGTTGCCCATATCAACTAATCAGATGCTAGCTATAACTTTCCTAATACATATTAGAGAATGTCAGTTACAATCTGATTGGTTACTATGGATAACATCTTTACTTTTCCAAACTTGCAGATTAGTAAATCTGGCCCACTATCTTTTTGTTCAAAATTTTTGTCGCCTAAATTTAGATTTAGTCTAACATATGACAGAACATACTTGGTTAAAAGAAAAATTATGCTACTCTAGACAAGAATCAAATAATCTGGTCTCATTAATTTGTACAAAATGAAATATTTGCATTAGATTGTTTTATCAAATGATTTCTGTTCCAGTGTTCTTGATTTCTATTATTGGTTTTAGTTATCGTGGGCCTGATGCAGAACTAAGAACAACAGGTGACTTGCGCATGCTGGAAGCATAAGTCGCCTCTTTCATTTATACTGTGCATGCGCTGTACCGCGGTTATGCATGGAAGTCTTGGATGTACAGAACTGGTTTCTATACATACAGAACTTCTGTACGTGTGTATGCGAGACTGGGCATTCACATGGTGGGCTGAGCTTCCTATTTAAATTGTACAGTGGAGGCATTATTTAGCCAAGCTTAGTTCTGGATCTAGTCCCCTGTTATTCATTTGGCTTTTCTTTGACCATTCTTCCTTACTATGCTTCTGAGTATCCCCTCAGTGCTGTTCTTAAATTTCTGCTGCTAATCCTGGCCTTTATACCATTCTTTTTGTCCACACTAGTAACCAACTATAAGGAATCTGACCTGGTAAATACACGCAGCCTAATATGTTAGATTTTGTATCCTATACTGTGGTAATGTCAATACTAGCTGGAAGTATGCACTATTCTACGGCGTATTCCTTGGACATTTAGACAGGAATGTTTACCTGATAGCATAGCTTACGTCTGCGTTCCTTCGCACTGCCCCTGCCCAGAAGAAATGCACAAACAGTTACAGTGCTTGAGGCACGAAAGCAACTTACTGCAGTGGCTGCTTGTGTTCAGGGGGGGAATTTTGGAAGAGGAAAGAGAGAGTACAGGAAGGGCATGTTCATGCAAATGAACCTAATCCAGACCTGAATGCAGAAATAGCTATGCAAAATATATTTGCCACAGCCACAGCCACAGGGCATTTTTAAGTCCTGGAAGAGGGAGTGCAATCACATCTGGATTGCACCTAAGCCCTTATTATATTGCAAGGGATTTACTAAACCCAGGATGCGTTTGTTTTCAACCATATCACTAAATTTGAGCTTCACAGATGCAGGCGACATCTGCTGCTCATCCATGATAGTGAACAGGGCAAAATTGAAGAAGTTCACATGGAAAATGACATAATTTATGTATAACATATTTATATTTTTCGTTCTCCTCTAAATGCACAAGACATCTGCTAAGGTTCACTAATGGCTCCTGAAAAAGGTGGAATGCATGGAAAAATTCCATCTTATTTTCTGAAACTGTGAAAACCTTACTTTTGATTTTTCTTTCAGAATATGAAGTTATTTCAAAAGAAAATGGAGCACCTCCTGGAAAAGATCAATCAATCATTACCACAAATCAGACATATTCAACAGTGGAAAACTTAAAACCAGATACAAGGTAAGTACAATACACAGTGCTGTGTTTTTCTATTTCTATGTACACACTTCAGCTTACAACCATGTGTCAAGATTATTTTGATATTTGTTATTGCACAACGATTTCTATCAAACTTTATGGGCTTGCAGAGCAAGACAGCAGCATTTGTGGATGAGCAGAAGTAGAGTTTAAGATATTGAATGAAAGTACTGTTAGTGCTACAAGTACTACTGATAAGCTTTTCCTAAATAAGAACGTTTTAACGAGATGGGGGAGGGCTGAGAAAGGAAACACTTAAGGTCATGTTCCTTATTGTGGGTCACATTTTATGGTGTCATGTTGTTCTAATGTGAAACTAATGCAATAATGATAGACTATTGACTTACTTATGTTTTCCTTAGGTTTAATAACTCGTAAATGTTACTACCTTTATTGTAGTCTCACATTCACACATTAACAATAAATGAGTTATTTCTTTAAGCATTACCGTTATTTTATTACGCATCAGTTCCTTATATAATTCTTTATGGACAATGTACAATATAGACAACATTAATCCCTAATCTTGTTGATTTTTCAGTCTGGAATTTCATCTAGGATTTCTAAATGGTTACTATTGAATTTAGTGATTATGTTGAATTGCTATAATAAATGAAGCACTGCTTGATAGGGAAAAACTAGTATGAACCAATGTCGATTAATGAACATTTCAGTTACTAAATTACTTTTTTAAATTGTGTGGGAGGACAGAGATTATATAGGGCGTTAAGACACACTGAATGTGTAAAGAACCTAACTCTAAGATTGTGCCATTTATTTGGTCAACTATCTACCTAGCTGAGTGGTGAAGAGCACCAATCCCGTACTAAAAGAACTGCACTTCTCCCCAGGTGCAGACAAGAATTGGAGTGCCATCTGATGGAGGTTTCCTTTCCCTGCAGCTGACTCAATATATATATATATATAT
>WWET01001385.1:126771-139310 GCA_011038615.1 Limnodynastes dumerilii | reverse complement strand
CCACTATTAACCTGGTATGTTGGTATTATAATTAAGCATTAATAGCTTTTATTACACCATTAACCATAATTTGTGTTAGTGTTTTAAATTTTTCTGATGATAGCAAAGAAATACAGATAAAGGACAATATGATAAAATGGACAATGGCCTGATCCAGAGCTACGTTGTGCCGTCCTTCGTAAGTATGGCCAGTGTAGCTCATAAGCACTCCCTCCGACACTCCCCTTGTCCTGGCGTACTTACCCACTGTTACGCCAGCTGAAGGCTACCTTAGCCGGCATAACAATAGGTAATTACACCGGGAAACTAATCGTAATCCCCTAACCCAGCCCCCACTTCCTAATTTCCCTCCCTCCCCTCGCCTATCTTCCGTAATTACAGCGTAGTTACGGACGCCTGATCCATGGCACCCTGAT
The DNA here is from genome assembly GCA_011038615.1 of Limnodynastes dumerilii. Classification (NCBI taxonomy): domain Eukaryota; kingdom Metazoa; phylum Chordata; class Amphibia; order Anura; family Limnodynastidae; genus Limnodynastes; species Limnodynastes dumerilii. The sequence continues at coordinate 138,894 of WWET01001385.1, read as the reverse complement.
AAATCAATTACGCTGGGCAACATATGCCCTGCGAATGCGCAGAACGGCAGAAATGCTGTTCTTACGCATACGGCTGCTGTAAAAACAACGGAGGCTGTAAGTCTGGATCTGCCCTAATATCCTATTGCAAGACATTGCTAAAATGGCATTAAAAGGGAGGTTATAATCATGGGAAATTTTAATCTACCTGATGTAAAATGGGGTGAGTCTTCAGCAAGCTCCACTAGAAGTGGGGACATTTTAAATTCATTACAGGGAGCGTCCCTCAAGCAACTAGTGAGGGAGCCCACTCACAAAGAAGTTATCTTAGATTTGTCACTTACAAAGGGTGACAGAATCTCTGATGTGTGTATGAGAACCTAGGATCCAGTGACCATCAAGCAGTATGGTTTAGTATAATGACTGAGAAAGACACGTGCCACACAAAGACAAGGGTGCTAGACTTTAGGAAGGTGGATTTTGTAGAAATGGGGAAATGTGTAAGTGATTTGACAGAGTGGAGGTACATGAAAGGAGTACAGGAGCAGTGGGGGAATTTAAAATAAAATGCATTATTAACAGCAACAGACCTTTGTGTAAGAAAGGATAGGAAAAACCCCAGAAAAAGAAAGCTATTGCAGTTTACAAAAGAGGTAGCAACTATAGTGAAAGCAAAAAAGATGGCATCTCGGTAAGCAAAGCAAACTCAAAATAATGATGACAGGGAGGAGTATTTTGCAAAGCAGAAGGAGGCTTAAAAGGTTATCAGGACAGCCACGAACTGAGGAAGGGGAAACCACTTGTGGTCAAAAATGACACCTTTCCCCCCTGGGTGCACTTTAAGCAAACTCAAAATAATGATGACAGGGAGGAGTATTTTGCAAAGCAGAAGGAGGCTTAAAAGGTTATCAGGACAGCCACGGCACAAACTGAGGAAAAACTGGCCCACTTGTTATATAAAGGGAGCAAAAGCTTCTTAGGTATTTAAATGAAAGTCTAAACTAAATAGGGTATAGTAAGGGTCAAAATAGAGCGTGGGAGTCTTGTTGAGGGTGAAAGGACTGTGGCAGATCATCTTAACAAGTGTTTCTGTTCAATATTCACAAAAGAAAGAGAGGAGAAAGGACCACTTTTGAATGAGAACACAATTAATACAAAGGAGGCAATTACTACTACTTTCACTGAGGAGAAGTTATTTAAAAAAAAAACTTTTCCCAAGCTAAAAGTGGACAAATCAAAGGGACCAGATGGGATACATAAAAGAGCTTAGATGGCTGCTGACAAAACCATTAACTGAATTATGCAACCAGTTAATAACTGTGGTGATTCCAGAGGACTGGAAAATAGCAAATGCCGTCCCTCTGCATAAAAGTGGAAGTAGGGTAAAAGTGGCAAACTACCGACCAGTAGTACAGAAATTGATGGAAACTGCTAAAGGAACAATTTGTAAAGTCTCTTAAATCCAAGGATCCCAAGCAGCATGGATTCATGGGGAGATCATGTCAAACAAATCTTATAGAATTTTTGGTACGAAGGCCGCAGTGCATGCCTCCGATGCTGCTTTACATCTCCAGCATCTGCAGTGGAGCTATCACTCCCCCCCTGGTCTTTGCAGCCTGTATGGAGCTCTCTCTATGCCCCGGAGCCCAGCTACTTTCTGTGGTCAGACACCCCGGAGGGTCTCCTTAGAGGACCGGAACCCGGCTACTTTCCGTGGTCAGACACCCCGGAGGGTCTCCTCAGAGGACCGGAGCCTGGCTACTTTCTGTGGTTAGACACCCCAGAGGTTCTGCTCAGATGACCGGGGAAGGTGCTGGAGAGCGGGGACTATGTGTGGGACATCATGTATAGTCACACTGGCCCTGTGCCTTGTTCTGTCATATAGAGGATTATACGTAAGCGTAGCGTAACCAGCGGCCTCCAGCAGGGGGATGCAAAGATGAGGAAGTACCAAATTTTTTGACTGGGTCAGTAAAATATTACATAATTGGGGAGCTGTAGACATAGCTTATCACAGACTGTTAAATAAGCTAGAAATTTTGGGATTAGAAGATAGTATAGTTGTGTTGATACAATCTTGGTTACAGGATAGACAACAGAGGGTTATAGCAAATAGAATACCTTCTGGGGATGGTAAGGTAACCAGTGGAGTATCCCAGGGTTCTGTACTTGGACCAGTGCTATTTAATATGTTTATAGGTGATATTGCCTGTGGTATAAAGGGCAAAATATGCCTTTTTGCAGATGACTTAAAGATATATAAAAGGGTAGACACACCAGGAGGGGAAGACAAAATGAGGGATGATATAGGTAGACTGGAGGAATGGTCAAGAGTGTGGCAACTGCAGTTTAATGCCAAAAAATACAAAATCATGCACCTGAGGCACAAAAACCCAAAATATATCATTAATGGCACTACATTAGAAACTACCAAGGTGGAAAGGGATCTAGGAGTCATTATTTCATGTGACTTAAAGGTAGCCAATCAATGTAACAAAGCAATGAGAAAGGCAAGTTAGATGCTTGGTTGCATAGGGAGAGGAATTAGTAGCAGAAAGAGAGAAGTAGTGATGCCCCTTTATACAGTAGATCGTTGCTACGACCTCACCTAGAATACTGTGTTAAGTTCTGGAGGCTATATTTCCAGAAATACATAAATTTATTAGCATTATAAGTAATATCATGTCTGTATAGCTCAAGGAACACCATCCATTTGAGCTCCAGCCATAATGTCATAATTTCATAGCTTTTTGGAGTTTAAGTGGAAAACTTTAAAGATCTCTTTGATTTTGTCAGTGTATGAAACCTGAATAAGAAATGATAAAGATAGAAAGAGAGTTTCTGCAAGCTGGAATTAGATGACACATTTTTCTCATGTTAGGGAAGGTGAGGGTCACTCTGGATATGCATCAGCACAGGCTGCATTAGCCCACTTCAGAAAATCACTTACATAGTTAGTGCTGGGTTCCCTACTTATATCTGCCTCTGTGACTTAATTCTGGCCATTGTATATTCAAATCTCCTGCCCAACTGCTGAGTGCAGTAAATAATTTATATGACATCACTGGAGGAAGGACATTCAGACCCTCCAACATAATCCATTGCAATATGTACAAACCGACAACAGAGGAGAGAAGAGTTTTTTGTACCTAATGGAATGGGTTATGTTGGTGGGTCTGGACACTTAACATGGAGCCTACTACAGCTTTTTAGAAGATTATAAACTTTTATTAGAGTAATAACAAACCTAATAATTACACTGATGTATGACTGATTTCCCTGCCAGAACACAGAACAAAATCTGTTTGATAGTTGTCTGCCGTCTAGCTCCTCTCATGTGAAGCCTAAGTACACCCATCTTAAAACTCACCTCTTCAGACAAGATTATGAAATTCCTCAACCTCCTTAAGCTTATTTGCCATAATGAAAAAACAAATTTCTTTCCACTTTGCCTTTCTATTAAATTAATAACACAAACTCTCACACTCTCTCTTTCTATTCTAAAGTTCCCTCATCTCTGCTACTAACACTGCTGTGTGACTGGATCATACAGAGCACTGAGCACTTTTACCATACACCCTGGCTGGTCCATTGTGTGATATATGTCTGTTTGTTTATACTGATTATTAAAAATTGTAAAGCTCTACGTAATCTGCTGGCGCTATATAAAAACTTGTTAAGCTTGTTTAAGCTCTTACGTATGAGAGTTTAAAACTTTAACATCCAATAGATTTCTTGCTTGCAAACATTTGTAATCTATCGCCATTCCTCCTTGTAGGTTTAATAATCTACAAGGCATACAAGTATAAGCCCTCTGGGTCCCCATCATACATCACTGGACTGTGGCAGTGCCAGATTAAACCCTGCAGAGGCCCTTAGGCCTAGGCAGTCAAAATCTCAGGGCCCCCCTTGTGCACTTTAACCGCTAGATGGAGATGACCATGATTACTGTCCATTACAAACACTTGCACCAAAATTTTTTACAAACTTACAGTTGACAGAAAATGAGCTTTTAAGAGACAAACTGTAAGATGAATCTGATGTCTATGGTTTATGTACTTTAAGATGTGGGAAATTACATTAATACAGTATTTTCTCTATATTGTCTTTAATGTAAAGTTTACGTTTCTTTGAGTTGATTAGTTAATATTTTTTCTATTGTTTGGCAACAGATTAAGAAAGCTTGATTGTAATTTTGTTTCATAATCAAATCAATATTATTTTGATCTGTTGTCACAGGGCTCCTAAAAGTGGTGGGACTCAGGGGTGGAACTAGTTCCACCTTTGGTGAGACCCATAGGCTGATGCCTACTCTGCATATTTTTTAATCTGGCACTGTGTGACCTGTGGCTACGATGTAGTCTGTATTGTGCAGCAATAAAGAGGGTGCAGTGTGTATTGTATGGTGGTCACTAGGATGTAGTCTATACTGTATGGCGGTAACTAGGGCACAGCCAATTGGATACAGTGTGTATTGTATAATAATGATTTGGTTGGTGTCTTTAATGTATAGTTGTTACTAGGATATGCTTTCTATTATTGTGGTAAAGATTGAGTTCTGTATTTAAAGATGCAAACATGGATAATGTATTGCAGGACGGTTACTGGTATTAAATGTTAATTGTAAAACATGGAGATACAAAATACTCCAGCACCGGTCCTGCCTACAGTCACGTGCTTAAACAAAATATTAATTTACATGATTTTGTAATTAATCATATATTCTGATGTCTACTTTTGACCATTTAGTGCCAGGGCCATATCTAGGGGTGTGTGAGAGGGGCAGCCACCAAGGGCATAAAGCTGAAGAGTAAGTTGGGTTTGTTTTATTACGTATGCATTCCATTACTTATTCATTTTTATGCATTTTTGTTTTAGACACAGTAAAAGAAAGATTATTTCCATTAATTATATAACTATTGAAGTACTGTCAGGATAAAGTGGAAGATTGTTTGTGTATGTTTCCTGAGTTAGATGCCATTCAGTCTTTCTGATTGTTTGTTAAGAAACCCATGGAAAGAAAAGTTAAGCCATGGCATTCTAAGTGGATTTGGAAGATGATTTTAGTCTCTGGAAAAACTCAATAATGTATTTACCACTGGTTATTTTTCCAGATTGTCCATCTAAAAGTATCAGTGGACTATTTTACAATATAACTTTGGTAGTATTTGCCAACTTTGTATACTGCATTTGTGCCAGTTTGACATTGACATAAGGAATTTTGACTTCTGTGAGAATTAAGTTTATTGTATATTCTTAACTTACAAACACAAAATGGAAGTTGCTCAATCAATTTATAGGTAAATGCAAACAGGTGCATAAAAGGCAGGGGTAATCTCCTAACCACAGAAACACAGGAAAGAAAATGCCTCAGCAACACTGTCATCTAAATTTCTTTGGCTGTGTTTCCAAGGGAAGAGACAGGATGAATATAACATATATGCTAAGTGGGGAGGGGTATTTTAATTGTACAATAAGACCATTTTTCAGCCCGTATGCCTTATCCAGACTTCTACACCATCCATATTTTTCAGCGTGAAAATGCCGCTGTGTTACCATAGCAACACATACACAGTGCATGGACGCAGAGGTCTGGACACTGTGTATGTGACTACAGTGTTTGGGAAGTAAAGGCCCCGCACAGGGCCGCGGAAGCCAGTACAGAGCCGCCAGGATGATGAACCCGACGGCACTGTCCTGGCTGCTGCGGCTCCGAGCGGGGCCTTTAATTCACATATGCAACCCAGGACCGCCCCTGAATTGCGTTCAGATCATCAAGATGCATAAAATAATAATTTCTTTTACCTGGTTCCACCTCACAAAATTAAAATTGATATAAAATTCTAATTAGTAGCTATAAATGAATTCCTTTAGGAAATTATTCTCAGTTACTGCTGGCATAATAAAGAAAAAATTTATTTAGAAAATATTGCAGACAATAAATATGAGGAAAAGTATATATAACATAACAATATAGCAAAGTTATTAATAAATACCATTCATATCATCTTATACTGATAACACTAGTTTTTTTAATTAGTGTCTGCTCCTCAAACTTGATTTCCCTTATTGCTAATTATATTTTCTGCAGTTTACTCTGCATGGCATTGTTGTAGTGAAACACCCTGTTGGATAAAGGGGCAAAACCCTTATTATATCTAAATTAGTGAATCTGCTTTTTCAACGAATGCAGCTATTTCATGCTCAGGCCTCCCCGACCAGAGGATATAGGAGGATATAGAAACATAGGGCCAGATCCAGACCTATGTTCCCATTACGTTTCATCGTATAGCGTATTTACGCTAGCCTATGTTCTATGCACTCCCCTCGCTCATACATACTTTGGCCGTTTTACGCTTGCCAAACCCTACCTTAACTTTTCAAAGCGTAACTACTGACGTACGTAAAGCCGTCACGTACATAGGTGTCTAAGCACGCCCGTACTGTATGATTTAAATGCCTGCCGTCGTAAGGCTGGCACGCCCCTTCTTTCATAGTTACGCTGTTGATACTAGGCTAGTACGTACGTTCAGAGTTACGTGACGTAACATCTGCCGCGCACATGTGCAGTACATACAAAATAGCGTTTTTACATCACCGGCTAGCGTGCTTAGTTCTGGATCTACCCCATAGAAAGTGATGGCAGATTAGAGCCACATGGCCCATCCAGTCTGCCCAGTTGTTTGTTTAAAACTATACTGACCCTAGACCCTATTTACCCTCAATTTAGTTTAAGATTTAGGATATCCTAATATTTATCCCAAGCATGTTTAAACAGTTCTACTGTGTTAGTCACCACCACCTCAGGTGGGAGGTTATTCCACTTATCTGTCACCATTTCAGTGAAGTAGTTTTTCCACACATTTCCTCTGAATCTACCACCCTCCAGTTTATATTCATGCCCTCGTGTTCTATTACACCTCTTCCTTTGAAAAATGCCACCCTCCTCTAGCCAGTCACAACCCTTGATATATTTGAAAGCTGCTATCATATCCCTCCTTTCCCTTCTCTACGGTTAGAAGCCCACCAAATAGTGCATGCCTCCAATAATGCAACCTTTTCCCACCCATTATTGTGTTTAATTAAAATTTCCACTTTTTCACCTGCTAAGATTAAAACCTACTTTTGAAGGCATATATTTTCAAAGTATTGTATTTTTGTATTTATAGTATAAGCATTTAGGAGTTATAACTGGAGTTTAAACTATAGATGAGCGCTGACCCTCGTGTTTTGGTTGTGGTTCTAAATCTTAGTCGGATTTTGGTTTTGTAAAAAAAAAATTGAAATGATTTGGTTTTGGATTTGTATTTTATTTTAAATTTTACTTTTTTATAAGTAATGTTTATGCATTTTTGCTCCTAAAGCATTATTAATATAACAAACATTCATTTCCAGTAATTCCTAGCCAAATTACACCACCTCACCTTAGGAACGCTACAAAATTATTTCTTAACTGTAGGTTTAGGAATTAAAATCCCTGAGATAATTACTATAATAACAATGGATAATATGGATATTGTGGGTATCACTGAATCATGGTGCAATAAATATCATGCCTGGAACCTAGCAATACCAGGATATCATTTTTTAAGAAGGATTGAGTAGAAAAAATTGGAGGAGGGATATTATTGTATGTGAAGGAATAAATAAATATACTTTATTAAGGAGAAATGTAGAAAAATTGAATCTCTTTGGGTTACAATAGAAACCTATATTTTCAGTACTGGGGTAATATATAGATTAAAGACACAAGGGCACATATTTGTACCTAAGAAGCTTCTGCTTCTTAGGTGCTTATTTATACAAAATGACCTACTATGAATGCATAGTAGGTAATTTGTGCAATCTATGTATCAGTATGTAGATTGCCTCTGTATACCGCACAGAGCAGTTAAGTTAGAAAGAGGCAGCGTAATGCCGCCTCGGGGAGTGATTAGGCAGAAGTGGAAGGGGGAGGGATTTAGATTAGCCAGGGAGAGTGGAGGGGAGACTGGGAGAGGCAATGTCGTAAGTGCCATAAGGTACCTAATAACGGGGGGGGCGGCTTAGGGGCAGGACAGGTGAGATAGGTGCAGATCTGTCTGCACCTAACTCACTCTTAGATGTGAATAGAGCCCAAGATGAGGAAATGTACAAGTACGTGTCCATTGTACAAGTCATCACTAAAATGGCATTTAAAGGGGAGGTAATAATCATGCTTCTTGATTGATTGATTGATTGATTGATTGATTGATTTTGCCTCGAGGAGGAAAAGCAGTCGGTCATCCCAGAATGAAGTCTCTATGCCCAATAAATGAATATTTATCCTACTCTAACCCTTTTCCCTAATCCTTACCCTAACCCTCCCCTTCCATTACCCTAACCCTCTATTCCCCGCTGCCTAACCCTGAGACTCCATTCCCTACAGCCTGACACTAAGACTGCAGCCTACCCCTAAGACTCTCCTCCCCACAGCCTAACCCTAAAACTCTCCACAGATTCCTACTCACATGTCCGGTCGGTACGGCAGTGCGACGGGTCTGCAGCGGTGTTTCAAAATGAATGAATGGGTAAATATGCTGATCGCCATATTACCCATTCAGAATTTTTTTTTTTTTTTAAATAGCACTATTTTCAAACTAGAGACAGTTTCTATTTCTTAAACAGCATGTTTGCAACGGCGACTGCATCCCCATCACGAGGAACATCCTTCAAGCAAATAGTGAGAGTCCATTCGCAGAGATGCAATCTTACATTCAGTGCTTACAAATGGTGACAAAATCTAAGTAGTGTAAGTGAAAACCTAGGATCCAGTGATCATCAATTTTGTCAAATCTAATTTTGTCTCACACAAACATAAAGGTGGTGGATTTTAGGATTTGGGGGAAGTGATTTTTTTTGCATGAATAGTGGGAAAAGAAATGTAGACCTGGATCCACGTTTCCACACATTTTCAGTATGTTTGGGGTTGCTTAATTCTGCAAGAGAGGGGAGTAAACCACCCATCACACCCCTCTCTTGTTTGTAAAAAGTGTGACTTACACTTCCATAAGGCAGCCTTAAGTCACACTTGTGGATCAGTGGTCCGTCCGACTGATGATCTGCTAATACTTGGGATACCCAACCCACACTGTAAAATTTAAATGGGGGGAAGCACAGCCCCTTTTGATTTAAACTCTTATTGTAAGAAACTTAGTTCCATATGATGGAAGTTATGTTAGTAAAATTAATGTAACATCTGGAGGGTGCATTTTGCGTGCGGAAGTGAGCTCATGTAATTAACTGTGGATCATGTCCATAATTATTAACAGTATCAAAATATTAGGAAACCCCCTAATAAAAGGTAGTCAATATGGTTTAGAAAAGAGGTAGCAAGTATAGCAATAGCAAAAGCAAAAAAAAAAAAAGAGGGTCTTCATGAAAAACATGTAAAATAAGAAAAAGATGACAGAAAAATGTTGTAAAGCAGAAGGAGGTTAAGAAGGTTATCGGAGATGCAAAGACCCAAGCTGAGGAAAAAAATGCCCATTCATTACACAAAGGGAATGAAAGCTTTTAAAGGCATATGTAGAAAAGAAGAACTAAAAAGAGGTGGAAGTCTTGTCAAGGGTGACAAGGCCATGGCAGATCATCTTTTCAATTAAATTTGTTCGATATTCAAAGAAAGAGAGTGTATAAGGGACTGCAGTTAAATTGCAAGAATATTGATACAAAGTAACATAACAATTCCTTGCACTGTGGAGCTTTGAGGTCTCTACAGCAGGGGTCCTCAAACTACGGCCTAAATCAATGAACCCAGATGGAATACATCATAGGATGCTAAAAGAACTTGAAGGGTTGCTTGTAAAACCATTATCAAAATTATTCAACAAGTCACTACAGGAATGATTTTAGATGACTGGAAAATAGCAAATGCGTAGTAGCTATTATCGGTAAATTAAGGACATATGTGCAATACGTCCGGGGCTGTGAATCCAGCCCATTATTCTTGAGATGGTATCTTACACAAACTGCCAGTGAGAATCACATTAATTTGAGTGTGGACTTTTAACCGTTATATTTTTATGTTATGATAACTTAATTTTATTATTAAAAGTTAAGTATTAACATGATTATATAATCTTTTCAATCCCTTTGTGAACTAATATGTTCATTTCCTCACTTGTCTCTTTCTATCTCTTATTAGTGGATCTTAGTAGTGGATAACTATGTGCTAATGATAGCATGGGGAATTGTTTACAATTGATTACATTTATCACTACTTGTACCCTATTGCGTCCAATTTAAAAGGAGTATTTTTCTCCTCCTTCCCCTTTTCCTTAATCCATTGTATGTTCTCAAAGCCACAGCCAGTTCTTCAGAGGATCCTCACAGATCTCTCAATAGTTACTATGTTCTCCATTTTGTTTGAAGTTTTTCCTTGTCCCCTAGGTTTTAAGGTTAAGATTTGAAGGTACAGCTGTGTGGGGATGGTTGGGCAAAACCATGAGGACACAATGGCAAATATTTCTACAATAAATGTAATTTTTAAGTGAGAATGTTAGGTACCGGTAATTCTCATTAATTCTGGATTTCTTTGTCTGTGGGGTGCAATGTTTGGAGGAACAGATTTTTGCCTATGGGCTATGCCCATGAACTGACATGAACTTACAAGGCGTGGGCATTTTGCAATTAACAGGGTGTTCACTATATAGCACAAATGAGCAGTAAAGAACATTTTCTCATCACATAAGGATGTTTTGTCACATCCTCAGATATATTGGAAGCCTGGTTTTTGCCTTTACTTTGAATACAACATCCTTTGCTATTGCCAAGCACAGCTAATACTGGAAAGAACATTTTAAGGTGGAATTACAGCAATGAAAAAATATTTACTTAACAAGAAGTAGCACATGTAAAAATATATTCATTCATTTTCCTGGTTCATATAAGAGACAAATGGCTTGATGCCAAGCAAGTTTGCATTTAAATGGCAAAACCATGACATACTCTGTGAGTTGGTAGATATTAAATGTAAGGGCAGATTTAGTCCGCTAATATGCAATTTACTTCCCACATTGGAGTAATTATTGGATTATTTATTCATTAAACGTGTCTCTAACTGTTGCTAAGTAAAAAAAAATTATTTATCATCTTATATAATAGATTACAATGGTCCAGATCCAGACCTACTAGCTAGCCACTGACGTAAAATCGCCCATTAGTATTTACTGCGCATGCACGCAGCAGATGTTTCGCAATGTAATTCTGAACGTATGTACTATCAGTGTAACCACGAACGAAGAGGCGGGTTCATTCATACCACACCTGTAGTTACGTTTAGTAGGTGGAGGGAGGCATTTAAATTGTACAGTATGGGCCTGGATTGGCAGTATATGTGTCAGTGCTTACGCTTTGAAAAATTAAAATAGGGTTTGGGAAGCGTAAAACGGCCAAAGTACGTACGAGCGAGGGAAGTGCCCAGAGGAGTGCATAGAACATACGCTAGCGTAAATACATTATGCGATGAAATGTAACAAGCACTTTGGTCTGGATCTACCCCAATGTATGTATCTAATGTAATTTAAATAAAGGGCTGCAAAGCATGAGCATACAGAGAGGAAAGGAGCAAGACCCTTTTCCCTTTCCATAAAAAAAAAAGAAAGGTATGTGATCAATCATCTACATTGTAAGGAACGATAATGTTTACTGCTTTCAACCTAGCCCTGGTTACCCCAGATATATGGCAGGGTCTGGTGCTTTATCTTTGGTACACTAAAGGTGTTTGTTCTAGGAAAATCACCAAAAAATCACTTAACCTGCATCCCTGGCAGCAACTTTATTTGTCCATAAACAAAATGATGCTTTGTTTTAGCATTTGGCCAAAATACTGTGAAGTTAAAGGTTTGACACCTTATTCACTTGTTATTTATTAACTTATATTTCTATAGTGCCAGCAGATTACATGGCACTTTGCAATTTAAACCATCTTTATAACAAGACTGGGTAGTAACAGACACACTGGGTAGATAAGGGGGCCCTGCCTGCTAGTTTACACTTCATAGCACATCAGGGATTGATACATAAGGGCAAGTACTATCTATCGCACAAGAGACCAGCCAGCATGCAACATAAAAATACTCAGTGCTCTTTAGGATAGAAATTAAAATTTTCACGTTTGTCTTA
>WWET01001385.1:96310-113356 GCA_011038615.1 Limnodynastes dumerilii | reverse complement strand
GAAATAAATTCCTATATTTTCACAATTCACAATGCCACTTAATTCCCTTGTAATTCTTTTTTTAGTTATGTTATGAGTTTCATGTTATACCTAAAAATCCTCTGGGGGAAGGTCCAGTCAGTACAACAGTGGAATTTAACACGGAATCACTGATGCATAGAGAAATAAATTCCTATATTTTCACAATTCACAATGCCACTTAATTCCCTTGTAATTCTTTTTTTATTATAGTTATGAGTTTCATGTTATACCTAAAAATCCTCTGGGGGAAGGTCCAGTCAGTACAACAGTGGAATTTAACACGGAATCAGGTAACTGATGCATATTAATGTCATTCAGTGGTGGAAATGCACTTAAACTCTTATTACACAAAGTACGCTAAATAAAATAACATGGTGCAAAATGGACATGACTTGTATCAAATGTAGTTCAACCTCATACATGTATGGCTAGTTGACTGACCAAACCCCTCCCCTTGGAGACAACCTTTGTTATGCATATTGTCAGTTGACTCTGCCAGTGTTTTAGAATGCAGTCTCTTAGTTTAAATAGGACATATGTATGAGGCACAACAACATTACCATGCATTTACCGTGCATTTACTGAAACATAACCGCAGCTAAAAAGTAGGCAGTTTACATAAATAAATAAACACATAAATAAATAGTGCTTTAAAGTATAATTGATTGATAATAATGTTATAAAGACTGATAATAATTTATAACATATTTTACAAAAAACTGGTAATCAATGTGCATCAACTGTTAATAAAAGTAAATCAAAAGTACTTTCATTTAATATGCTTTATATTTCTAGCATCATGTTTCTACAGATGGCTGAAAAATGTAAAACTGTAATTCAGAAATATTAGGCATCATGGGAATCCATGGAGACTTGTGTTTCACAGTGTACCTCCAGCTGACTACACATCTGGTCATAATCTGAGAAGCATTCTGGAAATATGTCCACATATGCTTAGTCTATCCTCATACTTCACGGCTCATAGGAATGACAGTTATATTGCGTTGTATTTTGTGTTCTTGCCCACATTCCAAGATATAGATGGAATTCAACGACAATTTATGCAATTACACGGTAACAAACACAGTATTTTCTCATTTTTTTTCAGCTGACCCAAGAGTAAGCGAGCCAGTGTCTGGTAAGAATTGCTGGTGCTGTCAGCAAAACTTTTATTTTATGCTTATTTGAAATATGTTCATATTAAGTTAAGATTTAACAATGCTTAAAGATTTAATTTTGCACTACAGTATGTATTATATGATGTTTTATTTTATGACACCAGACTTTTTATAGTTGCAAAAATATGTATATAAAAGAGAACTATATTTTATTTTAGAATAAGATATACACTTAATAAAGTAATAGGAGTGGTATTTCTGCTACATAACATTTTACTGGTTATTCATAGATAAAAAAAAAAAGCTACCCCTGGTTACAGTGACATCAAAATACACATCATATAATGACAGTCTTTATTAGTTAAAGAAATATTTTGTATTTTGGTGTTCATCTAGCAGCGACCTTGCAATATTACTATTCTATCTATCTATCAAATTTAGTTCTGGTGACCAAGACCGTATTCTGCTATTTAGTAAGCCATATAGACCCCATTCTGGATCTTGGAATTTCTCTATAGATTTTTAACATTGACATATTTATCTGTTAAGAACTGTGAATAGATACACATAGGCAGAGTATTTATTTTATTTTTATATAAGATAATAACATATATATATTTACACATAACATACAGAATAAAAAATGCACATAGTATATTCCTGTGCATACTAATTTATAAATTCCTTACAACTGTAAATGCTTGTTACGTTACATTGTGTGGCGTATTTTCTATGCACTCCCTTCACTCGTGCGTACTTTGACCGTTTTCCGCTTCCTAAACCCTACCTTAACTTTTCAAAGCGTAAGTGCTGACGTACATAATGGATTCACGTACGTAACGGCCTATCCTAGCCCATACTGTACGATTTAAATGCCTCCCTCCACCTCCAAACCGTTAACTACAGGTGTCGTATGGATGACGCTCCTCGTAATTACATGGCGTAACATCTGCCGCGCGTATGCGCAGTAAATACGTATAGGTGATTTTACGTCAGTGGCTAGCGTAAAAACACTAGAGTACGTAGCTCAGGATCTGGCCCCATGATAGGATAATCCAAGTTGAGAAAATCAATTTATAGTGTTAATGCCTAAAACTATTTAGAGTTAGTATGAATAGTATATTGGGTCGTGTGTTATGTGGAGTGTGGGTCCCCGTAGTGAACAGCCCTATTTCGAAAGGGCCGTTTGCTCCCAGCCAGTTCCGAACCAATCCTAAGGCCCCGGCTGCGTCGCTTCCAAAAGTGAATGGGTGAGTATGCGAATAGGGACAGACGAAAAACAGCTTTCGGCTTCGCAGCGGGTTCTCCATAACCTCTAAGCAGGACCTGTGTAATTGAAGTAGAATAACACTTTCATCTATCTATCTACCTGCCCAAAATCTTAATAACTGCTGTTAAAACAGAAACTTTACATTTCAATATAGCACAACAAAGATAACAAAAAAGCAAAAACAACTTTTGTGTGACTCAACACTTATAATATATTCAATAACTGCTGCAGACTGCATTTGTAGTGTATATTAGCTCCAGTTTAATGAGAAGCAGCAGACAAAGTTATTATAGATCAAAAAGGACAAACACATTAAAATGACAAATGCCTTACTATTTTTTCAGTATTTATTCTATTAGTAAGCCACAGACATATATTCAAATGTTCCCATGTTATTTCAAAGGCATCCATGCAGCTTAAAGTACGTAAATAAAATTTAACGACATGAGAAAGAACAAAGTTGGGTAGGGGGTTACATTCCTAAATTACATCAGTTTTCTAAGTGCAACTTTAGATCACTATGATGTGGGGTCTATGATCTGAATTTCATTATCATATATTTAATGAAGTGATTTTTTTTTTATTAATTCTGCTTGTTGAATGCAATAAATATACCATATTTTAATTTTTCAAAAAGTTTTTAATATATATATGATTACATATCATATAATTGAAAGAACAGGACTAAGTTAACATATCTTTGTTAGAAGAATTCTAGAGAAACATTGTGTGATGCATGTTATTTATGAGCTTGAGGGGGTATTTGCTTATGTGGTAAATTTATGAATGCAGTGCAATTTATAATATGATTAATTTCATATAACAAGTTTAAAGTTATCATAAAGTACTAAAAATATATAATAAATTATAAATTGTTAAATAGTTAAATAAATCCCAATATCCCAATAAATCCCAATAAACCCTAGTGGTATAGAAGTTGTACGCGTGTAATTCATGGGTCCCGTAGGAATTCCCGGTGTAAATAATCCCAGCAAAAGAAATACTGATACGAGTTTCCCTACGGAAGAAATCCCGACATGGAAAAAATACCGACAACAAAAATTACTGACTAGTAAAATTATTGATAAAAAGGAGGGAAAGCACAGCTCATTTCCTCAGAAATGGGCTCTACGGAACAAAGTTCCGTCCAATTGTTTACTGGAGGGTGCATGCCATATGTTACGCTAGGGTTACTATAGTAACCCTAGCGTAACATCTGGCATGTGCCCTCCAGTAAAGTTAGGTCACTTACGCACCTTGTGTTATTAGGTCTGAATCAGGTCCATAATCCTCACTTGACATAATAACAATTGTTATTGTCATCTTTTTTTGTGACACTTACTGATGACTGGTAAATAGTTATAACTTGAAATACGACAATTGTTTCTCCTTCCCCAACCCTTAAACTAATTGTTACCCTAAACCTCTCCTTCCATTACCCTAACCCCAACCCTCTCTTCCCCGCAGCCTAACCCTATGTCTCCCCTTCTAATGTCTGTTCCCTCCCCGCAGTCAAACACTAAGTTTCTCCTATACCAACCCTTATGTCAGTTCACTTACACTCACCCTCCCTTACCATTACCCTAACCCACCGTTATCCGCAGCCTAACCCTAAGTCTCCCCTTCTGTGATCTATCCCCTCCCCGCATCCTAACCCTAAGTTTCCCCTACCCCAACCTTTATGCTAATTCTTGCACTCCCCCTCCCCTCCCCTTCCATTACCCTAACCCTCCCTTAACCGCAGGCTAACCTTAAGCAGCAGCTTAACCCTTCTTCAATCCATCCCCTCCCTGCAGCCTAACGCTAAGTCTCCCTTTCTGCGATTCATCTCCTCCCCACAGGCTAACCCTAAGTCTCCCCTTCTGCGATTCATCTCCTCCCCACAGCCTAACCCTAAGTCTCCCCTTCTAAGCTCCATTCCCTCCTTGCAGCCTAACCCTAAGTCTCCCTTTCTGCGATCCATCCCCTCCCTGCAGCCTAATCCTAAGTCTCTCCTTTTGTTTGTAAATTGTTTTATTCAGGTCATAAAACAGTACAATAGCAATTACAGTGGTACATTTAGTTAGGCTGTCCATAGAGTCAGAGTGCGATATACATTTGTACTAAGCTTACATATTTAAACATGGTAAAGAACAACTATTGTAGAAAGATAAACAAGTAAGTGGAGAGCCAGAGAAGTGCGTTGCTAACTGGCGAAAGGGGGATGTCACGCAAGGAGAGCCACTGCCTTTACCACAAACAGATTCTAGAAGAAGGAAGAAAGTTGAGATATGCCCTGCCAGCGCCCAGGGAGCTAAACTAAGCAAAGAAAGAGACTAGAAATGGTCTTGCTTGTCACTTACTGGTGAGGGTCTAAGTCATTTGGATTGGATTGCATTAACTCAGAATAGCGGTCCGTGGACTTGAATTCCAACCAGTAAAACCAGGTGTCCCTGAATCGTTCATATCCCGTTTCAGGGTCTGAGGTCAAGTCGTCCATGTCTAGGTAGAAGTTGGTCTTTATCAGCCATTCTCGAATTGTGGGTGGATGGGAGGACTTCCAATGTAGTGGGATAAGGGCTTTGTATTGGGAGACAGAGCAGTCATGCAGGTTGAACAGCCAGAAGAGGGGTCCAGTGGGTACTGATTCCTCAGTAATTTCAGAAGAGAGAGAAAAAATTTGCAGTAAGGATTAATCCTGGGGCAGTCCCATCAGATATGTAGAGGGTCACTGTATCCCTGGCTACATCGCCAGCATTGGTTAGGATAGGAGGGTAGTAATCTGTGCAAAATGTGGGGGCAGTGATACCAGCTAGAGAGTAGCTTGTACAGGGTCTCCACCACCGAGACACTCACCGAACTTATCATGGTGCGCTGGAAGATCTTGGTCCAGGTGCTCTCCTCAATGGTCTCTCCAAGGTCCCTCTCCCAGGCTTTTGTGTAACTGGGGAGATTAGGTAGCATGTCTTCTAGCAGTAAACGATATATAGAGGGAACTGTGTGTGTAGGACGTTGCTGTGCCACGCAGAGGTGCTCAAAGAGAGTCTGTGGAATTTGGAAGTGGACAGTCCCTATGGAAAAGTCTACAGTCTAGAAGAAGGAAGAAAGTTGGTATATGCCCTGCCAGCACCCAGGGAGCTAAACTAAGGAAAAGAAAGAGACTAGAAATGGTCTTGCTTGTCACTTACTGGTGAGGGTCTAAGTCATTTAGGTTGGATTGCATTAACTCAGAATAGCCATTCTCGAATTGTGGGTGGATGAGGGACTTCCAATGCTGTGGGATAAGGGCTTTGGCCGCATTGCTGAGGTGCCTCAAGAGAGAGCGTTTGTATTGGGAGACAGAGCACTCATGCAGGTTGAACAGCCAGAAGAGGGGTCCAGTGGGTACTGATTCCCTAGAAATTTCAGAAGAGAGAGAAAAAATTGATTCCCAGTAAGGTTTAATTATCGGGCAGTCACACCAGATATGTAGAGGGTCACTGTATCCCTGGCTACATCGCCAGCATTGGTTAGGATAGGAGGGTAGTAATCTGTGTAAAATGTCAGGGGAGCGATACCAACAAGAGTAGCTTGTACAGGGTCTCCACCACAGAGACACTCACCGAACTTATCATGGTGCGCTGGAAGATCTTGGTCCAAGTGCTCTCCTTAGTGGTCTCTCCAAGGTTCCTCTCCCAGGCTTTTGTGTAGCTGGGGAGATTAGGTAGCATGTCCTCTAGCAGTAAAATATATATAGAGGAAACTGTGTGTAGGACGTTGCTGTGCCACACAGAGGCGCTCAAAGGGAGTCTGTGCAATTTGGAAGTGGCCAGTCCCTATGGACATTACGAAATGACAAATCTGGATATATCGCAAGTAGTCTTGGCCATGGAGGTTCCATTCTGACTTCAGATCTGGGAAAGCGCGAAGGTGTCCCCACTCCAAAAGTTGGCCGGCCCGGAGCAACCCCCTCTCCTGCCAGTGTCGAAAGGTCTAAGATCAGTGCCGGGCGGGAAGTCTCTGTTCGCTAAAAAAGATGTAAGTGGGGAGTACCTGGAGAAGATGTTTAGGCCTAATCTGAGTTTCTGCCAACATTGTAGCGTCGGGGAGATGGTGGGTTGATGGGTCAAGATGGTCGTGGGACCCACGGGAGAAGCGTAATGGGAAACCCAACATGAAATTCCTCAATTTAAATCCACTGTTTGGATTAAACTCCACGGGTCCACTCCAGTGCCAGATTCAAGAGGAATACCCTACAGTACCCCAGAAAATATGGGAGTTGGAGACCTCCCTTGTCCCTTGGGAGGGTCAACACATCTAGTTTTATTCTGGGGTGACGCCCATTCCAGAATAATCCAAGTCTCCCCTTCTGTGATCCATCCTCTCCCTGCAGCCTAATCCTAAATCTCCCCTTCTAAGCTCCATACCCACCCCGCAGCCTAACCCTAAGTCTCCATTTCTGCGATCCATCACCTCCCCGCAGCCTAACCCTAAGACTACCCATCTTAAATGTCCGGTCATCTGTAAGCGTCGCAAAAAAAATGACAAAAAATTGTTATTATGTCAAGTCAGGGTTATATTTGTTGGGATTTGTTAATTGTCAGGTATGTTAGCTGTCTGTATTTTATGTGAATTTATTTTTGTTGGTAATTTTACTAGTCGATAATTTTTGTTTTTTCCATGTCAGGATTTCTTCAATAGGGAAACTTGTGTCTGTATTTCTTCCATCGGGATTATTTGCGCCAAATTTGCGGAATATGACTACCACTGCCACAAGTTCCATGTACTTTTTTTTACAGTTGTAGTTGGCATACTATTTCAAATGAATTTGTTACTGAGTTGAATGGTTCTTCCAAAACCCTTTGAAACTTAGCAGCTTATGTTTAGATACACATAATGGGCCAGATTCACATGTTTTCAATACGCATGGAGGTCTGGCCATCCGCACGGAGGAGGGGAGTGAACTCCCCTGTTACTCCCCTTTACTGTGTGATTTGGCACCCTACCTTTAATTGTTACACATTCCCCCCCTCCTTCCCGGCCACCTTACGAAGTTTAGGCGGACAGGGGGATGGACCGCTCTGTTGGACGGATCCCCAAGTTTAAATCGGTTGTAGTCCCCGCTGTAATGGGCTGCTTTTAAAATAGAGACAGCCGAAAGCTCCATTTTGGCTGTCTCTATTTCGAAGATGCAGCCTTTTTAGATTTTTTTTTAATGAATGGGTGAGTATGCCGATAGGTCATAAGTGCTTATCAAGTCTTATTTTTGTGACTTCAACTGTTTAATCTTTGTTATGTTATCCATCCTATTATATATGCAATTACCAATATGAATTTGTGTACATTTCTTACATTACGGCTATTCTTAACCTATCAAGTATAGTACTACTACTACTTCATTATTTTGTCATATACATTTTATGTTACATATAATATTTTCTATGTTTCTATTGTTTGGAAATCCTATTCAATGGTTACCTGTCATTGAGATTTTGTTTTCTGATTTTAATATGCTCAGCGGGAAAAGATGCTATATGGACAGAAATTAAGTTTAAATCGGATTCCTATTCAGAATGCAAAGGAAAACAATTTGTCAAGAGGACTTGGTACAAGAAATTTGTTGGCATTCAACTTTGTAACTCACTCAGATATAAGATTTACCTCAGTGATACTCTTTCAGGTAAATATACTTGCGTGCGTGTGTGTGTTAAGGAATTTATTGTGGAAGATCCAGTGGGGCAGGGACTTATGTGAATGGTTGCTTATACATTGTAAAGTGCTACTTAATATGACTGTGTTGAACACCACTGGTCGACAAAACCAAACCATAACCAAATTCTGGTCTAACGTTAAAAATTTCGACTTAACATTCAACTTTCAACAGAATTTTAAACTCAGACCAAAATGCTCACTTTTCACAGGTTACCGCACGTGTGGCAAAACAAACATTAAAACATATCAAGCATATACTGTACATCAAACAAAATGTTTGGTAAAGTATGTCTATCATTATATTTGCAAGTTTATAGAAATTACTATGGCTCATCATGAGGGTGTCAGGGGAAGATGCTTTGTATACCATTGCGGGTTATACATATTTACATTACAACCTCCACTTTAGATATTATGATTAATCTTCTGAAGATAGGTTGGCAGGATGGGCAAATGGTGTCAAATTCTTAGACAAAAAAGGGTCTCCTCCCCCCATATTTCCATATATTATTCCCAAAACCCTGGCTACTATCCCAAACCCTATAACTGCCTAAAATCTTGTCACCCCATATAAAACACAACCTAATAACCTTTGGCTGGATCCAGACTTAAGAAGGAGCTTGAAATTAAGAGAGGAAAGTTACTACTGGTCTAAACCATGTTGATTGCAGGGGAGTCATGTTTCATGTGTTGCAAACAGTATTAGAGTTGAGAGGTGATGTTTTCTATCGCACCTCTAAATAACAGTGCAATAGTAAAGCTGGTCAGTATCTGTGTGCAGTAAGCAATTCAAAGATATATTCCTGCATGCAAAGAATACTATTAACTCGACTCCCCCTGAAATCAACATGGTTTAGCCCTTAAGTAACTAAGTTCAACTTAACAAGGTCTGGATCCAGCCCTTAGGCCCTGCTTCACACTTAAGAAGCTTCTGCTTCTTAAGTGCGTATCTGGCCGAAATAACCTACTGCGCATATGTAGTAGGTCATTTACGCTATCTACGCAGCAGATTGCTTTGAAGACCGCATGCTGTCATTTACGCAGAAAGAGGCAGCGTTATGCCGCCTCGGGATGTTTTTAGGAAGAAGTGGAAGGGGGGAGGGATTTAGATTAGCCGGCAGGGGCGGGGAGGGAGGCGGGGAGTGTCTGTACGGACATTGCACTGAGAAATAAGGTAGCCCTATGGTACTCGTAAGTGCCATAAGGTACCTAAAAACGGGAGGCGGGTTGGGGGCTTGAAGAGTGAGTTAGGGTCGCATCTGCATGCACCTAACTCACTCCTAACTGTGAATCAGGTCCTTAATTTCAAGCACCTTCTTAAGTCTGGATCCAGCCCCTTGTGTTTATTTCCATACCTATCAAAAGTCATCAAATATCTGATCTAACTTAATAGCAAAATTATTTTGGTTTTATTTTTTGGGATAATGACATCATAGTTTTTCAATCATGGATTATTAATAATAATTAATTATTAATAATAATAATAACAATGGACCAGACTCAGATTTAAGAAGCTTTTCCGTGCGTTCGCAATAGATCCGTACGGTAACACAAAATAAGTATGTGTCACAAAAGTAACGAATTTCGGAACACATCCGTGTTGTGAAAGCAATCTTATCGTTAGCGCACGTATATGTGAATGAAGTGAAACGTTAGTGAATACCACTACTACATTACCACGCCCATTTTTTTCTATTTACATTCCGACTGACGCCTACTTTAATATTAATAATGCGTCCGACCTTTTATGTTCACACTAATTTTTTGTCCTACGGAATTTACTTACGCATCATTCCAATTACGCTTCATAACTCCATGGTCTGCACATGCGCACTAAATAGAAATCACCCCACTTACGCATTTTGCATGCGTAAATTACAAGACGTTCTAAATTCTGAATACGGTCCAATAATAATAAACAATTCTCCTCCTGCCGTCAGACAAATATTATTTACTGGCTGGTACAGCAACTTTAACCAAACATGTTTTTGTTTTTCTTACATAGTGGTTTTTTAAAATTGATTTATCAAAAGAGAAAAGTTTTCAATATATGCAATGCAATACAAATAGGAGTTAAAATTACAGAATAAAGTAAATGTAAGAAAACTCCCTTAAAGGAAAAAAAAAGTATATAAGATTTGTTAAAGTACATATGAGTCAAGGACTCTTGAGATGCAATTGTGGCTAATACCTCTCACGGTGAAAAAAGCTTCAGAAGGTTAATCATATTTAAAATTGAAAAAATACATGTTCACTAAACATTATTTCAACCAGCCACTTGAGGTTGTAATGTAACATGCAGAAGTATGCACAACCCACTATGGTATACAAAGCATCTTCCCCTGACACCCTCATGATGAGTCATAGTAATTACTATAAACTTACATTGATTACTAAATATAATGATATACATACTTTACCAAACGTTTTGTTTAATGTATATGCTTAGTTTAATTACACTGTTACACCATCACTGGAAATATGGCCAATTTCCAGAATTTAATTTCAAACTTCAGTGCTAAAATATGTGAATAATTATTGTGGCTGAATGCTTTAAGTAATTGAAGAGGCCATTAATATAGGTAAAAATAATACATTTATGTGGAAAAAATCCATTGTATTTTAAAATTAAAACTAGAAACACCTATTTTACAGTATAGCACTGAGTGAAAAAAAACAGCTGCCCTATTATGATAAATAATACATTCGTTATCAGTGGGGACTGGGCAGGCTAAGGAATAGCAGGCCTGGGCCTGGTCCCATGTTGAACTCTTTTGGCTTGAGTTGGCCAACTGACAATCCTATTATAGAATATAGCAGTCTGGAACTCTTCATGGGCTGCCTGTTTGCTATTGCCTTCGTTAGGGTAGAAGCTATATATAGAAGCAGTGGCACCTTTTGGATAGCAGATACAGTCCGTTTCTATTATGAGTCAAGCTCTGATTTTTTCTTTTGTTCATTAGGCAAGTTTTATAACATAGGAGATCAGTCAGGATATGGAGAGGATCACTGCCAGTTTGTGGATTCATTCCTTGATGGGAGAACAGGACAACAACTACTCCCAGAGTATCTGGAACCAAGAAAAGGTATGTGGAATATTCTATATTATACACACATACTATTAATCAAATTAATTGTGTAAATGGAAATGCTATGGCCATAAAACTAATACAACTGCTTATTTAAACTATTTAGCTAGGGGGCAGTTTTTTTTATTCCAGGAAGATATATTGTGTAATAAGAGGGTTAATGAAAAGCATACTACTGAAACCCAGATGAATATCAGAGGCTGGAGTTTTCAATGTGATTGTTCGTGGTCCACACTTTTTAAAAATATGTTTTTCTAATGCAGTTGTCATGGAAGAATCATTACAATACACAACAAATGAACTCTTCCAAGTTCTACAAAAATAAAACTTCAGTTAGAGAATTCTTCCGTTACATGTGATTTTAGAGATTTCAGCCAACTAACATGATATTTTACAGCGGTGTGAGAAAGACTCTATTCATGTGGCTGCTTTGCCAAAACCTACAGGAACAAATTAGCATTTTTTAACCAAGGGGAGGTATCAACAACTTTATAAAGATGACAAATTTTAATTCAGAAATGAAATCCGGTTTATTAATACCATTATCACAAAAGCTGGGGAAATCAAAATATGGTTTACAGCATACAGCACATCACTGTACACAAATGCTCCAATTTCAGAAATGACCTTTGCATAGCAGAATAACACAATTGTTATGGGGTGGTACATACCTCTAGAGGCACACGCACCACACTAGTCTACACTAGCATTATTTATTTTCCTTATTCTCCCCCCTTAAATAAATACAGCTTGTTCTATGTTTGCCCTTTTTTTTATTTAGCAGGGAAGTGTATCCTGCCAATTGCAAAGCACAGGTGGAAATGTGTCCAGAAAAATGCTTCCTTGACACTGTCTCATGTCTTGCACTGCTTAGCAAAACAAGGAACATTGGTATGCCCAAAACATTGTACAGTGCAACACATTCAACCAATTGCACTGGCTGTCTTCTAATGAACTGATATAATGTAGATATATGTACATATATACTAATATCCAACTGTGCCAGTACAATCAAAGGGTATATTGCACTGAATATAACTAGTTGAAACTGCCGCAGTTTTTCCTTCTGAAAATTACATGTAGTTTTAATGAATATCCATTTGTACAGGATTCTACAGATCAGTCCGCCAGCAACCAGTAGACTTTGGTGAGATTGGTGGAAGGACACATATCAGCTATGTCCATTGGTATGAATGCGGAATAGCAATACCTGGAAAGTGGTAAGAATACATAAGAGAATAATACAAGGGAATCATGGACTCGCTCATTTGTTCTATGGACAATATGCTAGCTTTAAACTACGCTCCTTGCCTACTAATGTAAAATATGTATGAAATTATTCAACTTATTGAGATTATGGAGTTAAGAGACTGCTTCCATATTTATCAAGATTAAAGATATTGTCTTTATAGGATAAAACTTCGGGAAGCTGGCTCCCTGTTTTGGTATTTTAAAAAAAAAAGCAGTGTCTATGTTATTTATCACAATGTTGTAATAAATATTTTGAAGCAAATTTCTATTCAACTACATTTTTGAAACAACCCAGTTCAAGCATTGTTTATCCATAGTATTCTTTGACAATGTTTGTGCTGTTTTTTGTTTTTTAAATATTTTTACAAAAATGCATCATATTATGGTGGCATATAGTGTTACAATTTCTATTACTGTTGCCAACTTTATATTTGGTAAATAAATCCTTGACATTGTGTAGGGGAGTAAAAAAAATATGCGAGGATCGTTTTTTGTTCTTCAAAACTATATAAACCACTCCCCTCTCAGGTCAAATGACACATAGTGGTTCCGTTACATGGATAAAATATATAGAAACAAGGCAGGTACTTAAAATGTTCAGTGCTTTGAGCAAGATTACACATTTCTAACTACAGTTATGTTAAACTTAACATGAGCATGTGATTTATAAATTGATTTGTAATTAACTTTTTACAGAATGTACAGTATATCCAATATAGCTTTATTTGCAAATGCAACCTGGTTTTGTAACAGAAAAGAAAAATCAGTATATGAGTCATACAATAAAGATATATTTTCTTTTTGTAAACAGTAGTTTTAAAATTTGTTTCACTGAAATAAATAATGTATTTGTAAATTCTCAGTTTGATGTTGACATTTTCATATCTTATGCATCATTAAAGTTTAACCAATACATTTTCCATTGGTGGAATACTTTCACAGCAATAATAATAAACAAAAAATTGTGAAAAATATGGTTTTTTTTACAGTAGAGATCTATGTTTTTTATTATTAGGTATTATTGATGAGGATCAATTCCATGCAGTACAACACAAATAGTCAACCACACCCAGGGTGTATGATGGCCTTTAATGAGGTGATACATTAAAACTCATTTTTAAAAGCATGCATTAAATTATATAATAATAATAAATGAAAAACAATGCTCATACAGGAGCACCCAGTAAAACAGCACAAGCCAAGGCCGGACTGGGACTAAATATCAGCCCTGGCATTCAATGCACACAGGCCCACCTTCTGTGGTTCAGACTACTTGAACAACTTCACCGGTTGCTAGGTGGCACAGTCACAGTCAGACCGCATTTATGCAATCTACATAAGGAAAAGATACATAGATAACGTAAAAAAATGTTCTACGCATGCGCAGTAGGAAAAACGTTAAATACCGGGCGTATATATTATAGACGTTCTGCATACGGCCCTTAGTGTTCAAATTATCATGAAAAATATAAATACCCATTTATGAGTAGAGGCACACCAAGAAATCTAAACAAGCATATACTTTTTTTTTAATAATGTATCAATAATTAATTATTTGAAAAAATTACGGTGTTAGTGTTCAGAAGGTGGTCCCCTTTATGGCCGTTTACATTTAGCAAAGTTACATAAGATGAGATTCATTTGGTCAGATCTCCAATTATAAAATCAATTATAGCAAATCTGTGGCCATGCCTCTTCAGATGCCGGAGACTGTGATTGCTGGGCTCTCCTCAACGTTCGCATTCCGCTGGTCTCCCTCCTGCATCCGTTACTTAGGCATCAACCTTACCCCCGACCCAACCTCATTGTTTGAAACTAACTTCCCTCCCCTACTTACCAAAGTACGTGGAGATCTTCATAAATGGTCTCCAGGCTGGTTCTCCTGGCTTGGAAGAGCTAATATTATAAAAATGACCATTTTGCCAAAATTGTTATATTTACTTCAGGCCTTACCTATTGATATTCCCCTCTCATTCTTCACCTTGTTCCAAAGGATCTGTAGAGAGTTTATATGGGGTAACAAGAAATCGTGCTGCACTCAAGCGGTCTTATTTAGCCAGCGGTCCTAGGGAGACCTCCAGATCCCAGATTTTCTGGGATATTACCGGGATGGCATGTTAGGCAGGATAATTACCTGGACAATTGGTTGGGATACAAGACAGTGGGTGGGTTTAGAGGAAGCACAATCTAATATATCCTTGAGGGTATTACCCTGGTTAAAATCTTTCCCACCAACAAATCAGAGTAAAAAAGAAAAAGTAAGGAGTTTTAGGTGCATACTTATATTGAATTCCAAAGACTAAATGCCGTAAATATGACCAGAGAAGATAGAATAGATTAAAATCTAAGTTTTATTAATATTAAATATTTAAAAGCAGGTAAAATATTGTGAAATGTATAGTTAGATTGGACCAAAATTAGTATCATACATACATACACAGCAGTACTGTTAATGAGTTCCATATAACACAAAATAAAATATCTCTGCAGTCCTGAACGTCAGTTGCACTATTGAAGAGGCTTACCCTGGGAGAATAAAATTAACAGCCTCACGGCTGTGCTTCGTCCTTCCGGAACCGTACCTTTCCCTCCCTGCACTGTGTATAAGACGTACAGGTGTTCAGTCTGCATATGAAGAACGGAGCTGCTGTGAAGAGAAGTGGGGGTCCCTCGGTGTACTGGAGACTCCACGCATCCCGACGCGCGTTTTGCCCGAGGCTTTTTCAAGGGAGAATGCCAGTGTATGCTGCGGTGACCGTCCCGCCTTATAAGGAGCCAATATCCAATCCTGAGGCGTCGGATCACTGAGCGCACAGTTGAGGCATAATTAATTAGGCTTTGGTTGTCATTAAAAGTAAAGGCTGATGCTGCCGCTTAGGTAGACTGTGATAACAAAGGAAACAAAGTGTTAATGTCTTGAATATATTAGAAATATTGTAATAAAATAAATTAGAATGGAAGGATGATTGATGGTCTTGATGTGTACCAATTTTTTAATGAAAAGAAGAGAGTAATAATAATAAAGGTTATAGGTCTCTGCTATGGATGATAAATGCTTTGATTACATAGTAAGTGAATGTGGGACAGAGTATCATAATAATAATATATCCTTGAGGGTATTACCCTGGTTAAAATCTTTCCCACCAACAAATCATCCTACAATAGGTCCTATCTTACGCTATTGGCATCGTCTTAGGCTCAGGGCTTATCTATCCACATGCCACTCCTCCTAACCCCATTCACCCAGATTCCAGAATTCAAACCAGGTCTGTTTTCTTGCTATCTTGCCCCATGGTCGGGTCTTTTCAGGATCCACCAGTTGATGGAGGGAGGAATTCCTCTTCACTTCCAGGCTCTACAAGAGAAACATCAGTTGCCATCTCGAGAACACTGGGCCTACCTTCAGGTATGCCATTTTGTCCAGTTCTCAGATGGCAGCTCACTGTTGATGTGTGCCCTTTACACTGATTCCACCTCCTATACTCAGGCCTGGGACAAGGAACTGTCTCAACCCCTAACAGACCAGGAATGGAACAAAGTTTTTACCCTCAATCATGCCTTGTCATTAAGCTTATACGTGGTGGAAACACAATTTAAAATTCTCTCAAGGTGGTAGCCAGATTCATAAATTTAATCCTACTGTTCCTGAAACCTTTTGGAGTTGTGGTGTGGGTGTGGGAACAGAAATACACATATGGTGGAGTTGTCCGGTGCTGTCACGGTTCTGACAAAAGGTCAAAGAAATCTCAGTCTTACTGGTGGGGTCTCATATCCCTGAGGGGCCAGATTTCTGGATTCTTTCATATACAGATATGCCATGTCACAATATAAGTCATCCCTGATTAAACATCTGGACAATGCAGCCAGGGCTGTGATTCCATGCCGCTGGCGTTCCACCACTCCTCCTACGGTCAAAGATTGGTTTGAACGCATTGACTTTTATGCTGCTATGGATAATATCCTCGCTTCTGCCAATGATAAATTTACTGCGTATGTTACTACGTGGTATGAGTGGCTAGATTTTAAAACCACTCCTACATACCTTAACTACCTATCGCCTCATCATACAATGGAACCTAGTTGAGTCCTTGTCAATCTAACATTTTATATTCAACTGATACCAAGCTCGCAGGATCATCCTTAAGTTCACGTGTCCAGTTCAAAATACGTTATACAGAGTGTACTCAACCGGAGAATACCCTTCCCCTCTTGCCCCCTTCCTGCCTTCCCTTATCTCTTTCTCTCTCTTTTCTACTTCTCTCTGTCTCTTTCAGTTTCCCGTTATTTTACTATGTATGTCAACGTCATACATATCTTTTCTTTGTAATCCACTTGAATTCTTTGCGTATATTTGACAATGTGAAGCTAACTAAGTCAGCTGTCTCCATATTGATATTGGAATATTTCTACGATGTTTTACATTGAAACTCAAAAATAAAGAACATATAAAAAAAAAGATGAGATTCATGTCCAACATTTCAATCCGTTGTAACTCCTTGGTTAGAATGTCCCATTTGCGAAATAGGGATATCCGAAAGTTTCTCTACAGGTGAGTATGCCGAACGGCATAGTTACCCATTCACATTTGAAAACAGCAGATCAGTCCACCGCACCACTATCGCCGGAG
>WWET01001385.1:85765-96205 GCA_011038615.1 Limnodynastes dumerilii | reverse complement strand
GGAGGGTTAGGGTCAGGCTGCAGGAGATGGAGGGTTAGGGTCAGGCTGCAGGAGATGGAGGGTTAGGGTCAGGCTGCTAGGAAGGGAGGTTTAGGGTAAGGCTGCAGGGGAGGGAGGGTTAGGGTTAGACTGCAAGTAAAGGAGGGTTAGGGTCTGGCTGCCAGGAAGGAGGGTCAGGGTTATGGTAGTGACAGGGGAGGGTTAGGGTAAGAATTAGGGAAATTAGTGGGGGACTTTTTTTTAACACTTTTTGGAGCACCGAAAGCTTAGTGCTCCGTGGATCGATTGCAATGCCTCCTCAAGGCATATACAATCGAAATCCCAGCTAGTTCGCAACTGGCTGAGAGGAATCGGATTTTTCGGAAATGAGACTTTCGGACCGGAGCCCCACACCCGTTTCAATCACCTATAGGTGATTTTTGTCTGGGAAATTGTAGCCAGAAAAACGTTTACCAATACCTACCAAAAACACATATAAATAGAAAAAGAAGAGATGTGCTTACCTGTTCCATAGCATCTGTTAGCCTCGGTTCCAGCAGCCACGCCACCCGATCCTCCCTCGGGTTGCTCTGGCAAAAGAGGTGTTCGTCCCAGCTGCCATCCTCCTATTGGCTGGCGGTTGCTCTGGGGAACAGGACTAGAAAAACAGTTGGTGAAGCGGGAGAGAAATAAATAATGCTGAAGGCAAATAGGCACTGTATATGGATAGACCAAGAGAGAGGTGCTGAAATGAAATGTGTACAGCACCAAGGCACAAAAGGTGTAAACTGAAGCTGTAAGGAAATATGCATCAGAACTAGTGCTGCATATGTAGTAGACAGCGAGAAGTATTATATAAAATAATGGTGTGTCAATCCCTGGGAATGGTGTAAGCGTAAGGAGCAGGTCACCGAAGCACAGTGAACACTAAAGAAAAAAAAAAACCACACACACACACATACCACGGCCAGGAAATGTTTTGTATAGTCTCCCTATGGATTTATTTTGGCCAAGACCCTAGCACTACAAGCATCAGCATGCCCTGTAGGGACAATATTATATGTACGTTTTAGTCATTACGGCGAAAGGGGGCAAAAAAAAACCTCAGTTACTAATCATGATCTCCTAAAGTTTAGAGTTAAGATTAGAGTTAGGACCATCCAGCAGAGAAGCCTTGAAAGTGGCGGATGGCTTATCACATATCTGCAGATATCTGTAACTAATTCTCTGACTTTTATTTTAAAGATAGGAAATTATGATTAGTAACTGAGTAATGGCTAGAGTGCCAGGCCATGTTTTGTTTTTTGTGCAAATTTCCCTTGCTTTGAGCACCTGCAATATATATTACTTTATAAACCGATTTGAAGCAACCTCCATTTTGGATGTGTGTTTTAGAGCCTGTCTGGGATTGCAGCTGAGAGGGGGTGCGGTCTCAGAGTGGCAGTTTTGGAGACCTGGGAATCTCCTTGTGAGGTGAGCTCTTGGTTTAGAAACATATTGGATATGTGACCCAAAGTTGGGGCTCTAAAGTTTAGAGTTTATATCTACACACACACACAGATAT
Source organism: Limnodynastes dumerilii (assembly GCA_011038615.1). NCBI lineage: Eukaryota > Metazoa > Chordata > Amphibia > Anura > Limnodynastidae > Limnodynastes > Limnodynastes dumerilii. The sequence goes on along the minus strand of WWET01001385.1, from coordinate 94,662 downwards.
AGGTAAATACAGCTATATATCTACACACATACACACACAGGTAAATACAGCTTTATATACACACACACACACACGTGAATACAGCTTTATATCTACACATATACACACACAGATATAGGTAAATACAGCTATATATCTACACACACATACAGATATAGGTAAATACAGCTATATATCTACAGACACACACAGGTAAATACAGCTATATATCTACACACACAGATTAAATAACATGCACACATAATACTGCTACAAAACTTGTTTTTCTGCATTAGCACATTTAAGACAGAGTTCTGGATTGGAAGGGAGAGTGCATAAAGTGTGCGCTCCCCTCACACTTACAGAATATAGGATAGCAAATTTTGTATGCTAGCCTCCTTTGCCACACTTATGCGCGGGTCAGGTCCATGTAGAGAACTGAAACAGAACAGAGATGAAAGTGCTTCCAGCATATTTAAATTAATCTACTTTATTACCCTTTTCCCCCTCAGATGGAAGCCTTTAAATCTATTACCCTCCGGTTTATATGGGTGCTCTTGTGATCTAATAGACCTCTTCCTTTGAAAATTCTCCTATCTGCACCTGGTTAAACCCACTGATAGCTGCTATCTCCCCCTCCCTTTCATTCTCTGCTCCAAACTATAGATGTTTAGTTTCTCTTTCTTCAGACATTTCCCCATTTTTGTTGCTCTTTTTTGTACAGTTTCTAATAAATTTATGTCCTTCTGAAGATATGGCCTCCTAAACTGAGCACCGTATTCCCATGAGGCCATACCAATTACCTATTTAGTGACATTACTACTACTCTGTTTCTGCTAATCAAATAACAAGCAAAGCCAAGTTCATATCAAGATTCACAAAGGTCTAATCTTGTAGTTCTAACACTTATAAACATATCAACAGGATTGCATTTACAGGCTTACGAAACATAGATATAGAGGTATCAGTGGCTAACTAAAATTGGTATGGAGAACATGTAACAAGAGAAGGAAAAGGAATGGGGGTTGGGGACAGGGAATCCCTGGTTTATGAGCATAGAGTCATTGGGCCTGATCCAGAGCTACGATGTTACACTGAGCGCTGTAGTTACAGTGTTGCATATTGAGAGGTTACATTTCATGTTATAAATACTAACTATTTTTATGGTAAATAAAACATTGTTATATAGTTATTATTGTAAATCCAGGTTGCCATCTGTGTTCTCTTTGTCCTCTTATTTCAACTTGACCATCCATTCATATGTTTTTACCATATAGTTTTGTAAACTTTTTAGTGCTTTTTTCTTTTTATATTTGGATATTTTTAAGGAAAGCTTACTCTGTTTAGAAAATGCTTCTATCAGGAAATGCTTCTATCGTAGAAAAGTTTCTACGTAAATGCAGAAACTGAACTTGTTACGCTAGTGTTATTACCGTAACACTAGCGTAACATCTGGAGGGCGCATTCAAATCAGGCCACTTATGCACCTTGGATCCTGGCCTGATATCAATAATTTTAACAGTAATGTCAAGATAAAAGGGCCCTGCCAGGTGAAAAAGCTTCAAAATGGCCCATAGAGAGGTCGGCATAGATTGGGGCGATAGCAGTGCCTGTTCTCTGTAAATAAACATGTAAAGTGAAAAAAATGATGATGTAGAATAAAAGTAATAGCCTCCACCGAAAAATGTGTCTGGGGAAGTGAGAAATAGTATTGTCTGCCGACAGACCCTGATCAATGACATCAATGCCCTTAGCATGGGAAATATTCCTATATAACACTTCCATGTCACAAGTTAGAAGGATGTAGTTGGGTTTACACTGGATGTCATTGATCAGATTTATAAATGTCATAGTATCTTTAAGATATGAGTTTAGTTTTATGACTAAGGCTTTAAGTAACATATCTAGAAATTGTGAGAGATTATCCATGAATGATTTTAAAATCCAATATAGACGACTTCTGTTAAGTCCCATTTATATTGGAAGGGATAGATTCAGATATTCTCTGGACATTGATTCAGTTGAAAAATATTGTGGCTATCTGTTGGAATTATTTCAGTTATGACCCTTCACTTAAAGTTAGATCTACCTGTAATTCCTCCAGAGCCTTCAAGGCTCTCTCATCTTGTGTACTAAAAAATGCGTCATCCATGGTTGCTATTTCTTTATTAGTTTCCTTTTTTAATGCACATTTTTTTTTATATACAGTATGTGTTACATATGTGATGAATTTGTTAAGATCAACATATAAATTAAATAAATTAGTCACAGGGGCAAATCTGAAACCTTTCAATTTAAAACCCGTCTTTTTGGTGGTCATTTTGGCCCCTTTTCAAATTAGTTTCTCTTTGTAGCTGTAACTTATTTCTTACATAGGGGCAGATTTTAGTATATACTGAGCATGCGCACGGCAGATGTTACGCAACGTAACTGTGAGCGTAAGGGCCTTTCACGTAACAGTAGCGTAAAAACGTTCGAGGGGGGCATGCCAATATTATGATAGCCGTAAGTACGATGAAATTACGCAATGTAGGCGGGGTTTGCATTTAAATCATACAGTATGGGCGTGCTTAGCAGCGTAACTACGTGCAGGCTATACATACATGTGCAGACATGAGCGGTTACGCTGCCAGAAGTTAAAGTAGGGTTTGGAACGCGTAAAAACATGTTACATACATGTAACGGAAGAGCTTAGAAGGTACACTCGCATAAATACGCTACGCTAGGAAACGGATTACAAGCAGAGTTCTGGATCTACCCCATATTGTTATCCTTTTAAGGAGGAACTGGTTCCTTTAAATAAAGGGTGCTCTTTAAAGATTTTTTTATGGTGTTTTCTATTTCTATTTTGATAGCCTCAATTTTCTTTTATCTATAACCAATAAGTAGTTCCATTAGTGCAAATGAACAGCTATCTAGAATCTTATTAAAAAATTCTGAACCTCTTGGAATTAAACCTTTATCAACGTATTGTTTTAAGGTAATTTGGTTATAGCAACGACTTGTTATTGCACATTATGTTTTCTAATTGTGAAAGCATTGGTCCATTTTAGCAGTATCTTTAATTGTACTAACATTTTTGTGCTCAACAGTTTAGGGACTAGATTGGAAACTTTTCAGTAAATCTCGTCTCTTATGTAATCTATGCAAAGATCTGCTGAAGAGTACTCTTTGTAAAAATGCTTTCATTATTTCTATGTATTTGAAATATTTGCTCTTCAAGTATGTATGTAAACTTTACAAGTTGTTCTGTTGGTTTTTATTATACAAATTGTTATATACACCCCTCACTTATACCCGAATTTCTACTTATTGTTGACTACTAATGCCTATTTGTCTCCTATGGCCTTTGAAGAAGTATAACTACTTTTTGTAAAAAAAATGCTTTCATTATTTCTATCTATTTGAAACATTTGTTCTTTAAGTATACCTGTTTATAAGTGAATTAAGCCATGCAAGGTATTTCAAGACCTCCAGCTATACCATCCCAGACTCTGATAAAAACCCTTTTCAGGGAGAAACACAGCAGCAGACTGCATACTCTATCTAGCTCTGTCAGCATACCAGTTATTTTCAGGCCCCTCCAATTGTAACCATACAGCCTCAATGATAAAAATTGTAGAACACATTGGATATTCAGAGAGGCTTTTATTTTTTCGACTGCTGGAATCGGGATCCATCCAAACTTCACAGCTGCAGGTGTTGCTCGAACTAATTAATTCCCACGGTAGCGTGAGAAATACAGAACTTGACTATTCATCTAAAACAACTATATGAATCTCCCAATCTGATGTATATGCCGGCATGTGTACGATTAACAGGAGTGAGTAACATCTATATTATTAGTATTATTGGTTGCCAATATCCACTAACTCTGCTATATTGATTCACCATTACCCTCACTAAATGTATTATTTGTACTTGAATTATTGCTATCCATTTAGCATTTTCTATTCTGGAACACCGCAACCACGGCACTGAAGTGTGATACTACAATCTAAGACCAGAGTCAAAGTTGAGAAGTTGCTGCTATTTGCGTGCATATATTTAAGAACAGATAAACTACACATGCATAGTACCTTTATTTACACGATCTACATAGTACACATGTACTTTAGCAACTTACGAACAAACATACACACGAAAAGATAAGGCTGCCTATGACCTAAGTCAGTTAAGAACACGAAAAACAAGAACATGTCAAGGGAGTTGCATTGCATCCTAGCGTATAATTGCAAACTTATCTCCGTTACTGTGAATCTGGTCCCTGGTGTTTTTCTGGGAAGTTGTATGTTGTGCTATATGGCCTTTATCAGTATTCCCTGCAAGATACCTTGCATCACCTTCAACTAACAATTCACTGTATACTATTTACATTGTATATAAGTTGCCACTATTCTATTTTACCACCACACCAACCATCTGCATTTACAGACCCAGTACCACAACATTTCACTGTCAATTACTTCTTCAAAGATTACTATATTGTCGCTACATTTCTTAAAAACATACTACCTACCATCTGCCATATGCTGCTACCTTGATCTCTTAATATTACCTTTACAGAACAGGAACCTACTATAGGCTTTGTGTTATAGTGTTTTTTATTTTTTACATGGTTTATTGTTAATGATTTATTGAAAAATTCTGTCTTTTCTCTAACCTGTGCTGGCTCTCAGGCGGTGACCAAGGCTGGACTCTACTCCCTCCCCTTAGGAGTTCAGGTGAGTCTCATTGCTCGATTCAAATCCTCATCAGTATTGACTCATTCATATCCTCATCAGTAGTTTCTAATGTACTTGGCTTGGCCTTTCTTCCCTATTCATCATTTTGATTTTGCAACCTATTTACCAGCTGCTAACTGATTTAAGTTAGCTACTGTACTTTGGATGTTTGTACACACCCTGCACTTGGTGATCACCACACAAACAATGGAAGCTTTAAGAGCTATTCCAGAGAGAACATAAATGTTACAGCAGTTTGCAGTGGCCACACAAGCACAGCACGACACATATTCCTTCTCTTATGGTTACTGTGAATCATTTTTCTAAATTGTTGGATTGACCTGTGACAGCTGCAAGTGTTTAGCCTTAAATTTCATGCACTTACAGTAATGTTCAGGTGCGATTGTGCTGATTGGTGAGAAGACACCCTTATACTGTACACTTTCTTAGTTAGCTCAGCCCTTCCTCTACTGCAGTTCTGAATGAGTAGTGTGAAGATACAGCAGTGATACAGTTGCATGCTCAACACTATCCGATAGCTGCACAGAAGCTCAACACTGCTGGAGTAAAGATAGACAGGAATGCTTTATTTGCGATTCTACACTCAATGGGGATAGACAATTCTTCGTTTGACAAGGCATGGACAAGAGAGTCCTGAATTAATGTTGCTGCCATTAGTGTTCAACAGTTAAAAGTGACACACTAACTCTAAAGCCAAAGCTCATAATTCTATCAGCCCAAGGGTTGTTAGCAAAGCAATCCTGTCTAGTTAATTTTTGTTGAGAGTCATACAATCTAGTGGTGTCAATTGTCTGATAAAAGGACTTTATATTCTATAGACCACACCCAGTACACAGACAAGAGTAATAGGCAAATGTACCAGCCTGGATCAGGCCCACCATCACGAATACTCAACCACCACACCAAGGTTCCTCTGTATTTGCAAAATGTTTAAAGATAAATTTATATCACCGTAGCTGCAGGTGGTCTTATGTTCTATTAAAAATAAATCTGATAACGCACCTGTTTTGCCAATGAAGCAGTTTTACAGAAGATCAGAAACATGACCACATGAATATTAAGAGTTTAGCATTTTATTAGGTTTCAAAGTGACTGTTAGAATTTGTACATAATACCTACTTTATAACAGATCTAATTGAACACATCAGATCATTAAAAACAAGCCAAATAAGCAGGCCTTCAATTAGCATACGATCAGTTATTTGACAAGGCTGACTAGTGAACCAAATACTTCATTAGTTTTTGTTTTTTTACGTAAAATTTGAACTAATGAGCAGATACAATCAAAAGCAAAAAAATCATCATTTGGTCTCTTCCTCCAGTCACACAACATTAAAAAGCAAATCATGCTTTTCACCTGCTGTCTGAAGTATTATAACAATTGAAAGCATTATATTGAAGTCTGTTTGGATGGAAAAATATCTAGCAGCCTTTGCCTTGGTAATAATAGTATTTATCGGTATCCAGGTCCTGGCTGGGCATACCCCTGACCAAAAGGAAGGCGATTACGAGCATATGGATTAGGCCCACTTGGAGGTGGAGTTACAGTGTTACCAGGTGGAGGGGTAAATCCAGGCCTAGGCTGATAGCTTCCTGGCTGACTAGGTGCCATTCCAGGTTGAGAAGCAGGTGGAACATTATAGCCGGCAGGCTGAGAAGCTTGTGTAGTGTAAGTCTGTTGAGGATAGGAACCAGCTGGATACTGTTGAGAAGCCTGTGAAGGTAGTTGCTGAGGTTGTCCTTGAAATCCAGGGGCAGCAGTTTGTGCTGCCTGCTGATTGTAACCTGGGAACTGCTGAGGTGCTGTCTGGGGTGTTTGCTGACTGTAACCTAGCAGAAAGAGACAATAGTTTACATATCTGTTCAATAAGCAGAACATTGTAATGGTTTTATCAGGCACTACAAAAGTATACAGAGGCTATAAATAAAAGGGTCATTTTATTAAAGACCCCCACCCCATGCACAGCATATTACATATACTCTTACCAGGGTACTGCATCCCATATTGCTGCTGGGGCTGAGCTGGAGGCTGGGGTTGACCTTGGGCGGATGGATATCCAGGTTGTTGTGGATATTGCTGGTACATTTGGCCTATAAGACAAAAAAAGTAATGCTTGAAAACATTTATTCTTTATTATCATCATTTATTTATAAGGCGCCACAAGGTGTCTGCAGCGCCGTACAAGATACAGTACAGACATACAGGGTAGAGATGGACAGCATAGTATATATTAAATACAATAGGACTATAAAAATATCACAAAAACACAATAAGTGAAGCAAGCCCAAAACACAAAGCTTTGTAATTACTATGTAAAGAAAAAACAGAAGAGTAAAAGAACTAGGAGATGGGGGAGTGGGGGGGTTAGGAATTCTGACTACACAATGCAAAAAAGGAAACTGCTCATTTACAGAGATTTATAAATTCTGCAGAAAAATATATAATTACAAAGGAAACTCAACCCACACGAAGAGAATGTAATTTAAGCATCCATAACAAACATGATCAAGAACACTACATGATCTGACCTTCAATCTGACCTGGCTGCTGAGCTCCTGGGTATGGCTGCTGCTGAGCTTGGACACCTCCTGGAGGATGAGCAGAGGAAGAAGAGGCAATACTATCCGGTGTGCTAGAACGTTCCTCTACAGGAGCACTCGGAGGCCCTGGACAAGAGTGTTTTCATTTATTTTTAAGGCACAAGTCAAACAAATATTGCAACTTGAGATAAAAAAAAAAATATTTGAAATTATGTTATTTGAATTCAATGTTCTGACCCTACAGCTTTAGTAGCAGTTTTTCATTGGGATGTAGTTGCTGGTACGAATGGCTGGATTACAACAATGATACAGCCACCAGCTGAATTGCAATTGTATCATTGCTGAAATGCTCAGCAAATAGAAAATTGCTACTGGGAATGGGAACCTATTTCAACCCATTCCCAATAGCAACAGGCGGAGATTAAGTTTAGAGCTCAAGGAGAAGGTTAGGCTGCAGTAAAAGTAGGGTTAGGATAAAAGGCTTACATGTGGAAGTAGAAATCCTAACAGCTCCAAAGAGTCATAGCATTGCTGCTCTAACTACAATGTCCAGTACCACATAACAATACAGCGCACATCAGAAAAGGACTCATTTTAAAACTACATGATATCTATCATTAAATGGCCAGTGAACTTTAAGGTGGAACTGAAGAATTCAAACAACACATTTCATAGTAAATTATCCTTTTGCTTGCAATATCTGTCTCAATCTCCCTTCCATTATGTTAGCTTAACCTAGAAAGCATCAAACTTACACACAAGGCTCATAATGAAAGAAAGGGAAGGGAAAAGAAACTTATTTGAACACGCTCTAAAGTGATAACAGGAGAACCAAAGAATGGATTATTTAAGTTTATATTCAAATCATTGCAAACGTCTTCAAATTTAGCAGTCTATTAGAATAAACACAAAGCTAAAGCCATCGCTGCATTCCTAGGCTACCAATAGACTTATTTGGCTAACTAACTATACTGAACTTAAACACCATCTAAACATGTAGTAACATTTAAGAAATAGTTCTAGAATGTCACTTGATAACAGTTCTACTCATATCCATTAATCAGCCGCCTCTATAAAGAGCAACCCAAGTGCATGAGCCGAAGATTATATATTTAAATCATGGCAGGTATATACGTTCAGAGTCTTTACAAAACATACCAGTAACTTGTTCCTCTGATAGGCCAAAAGACGACATGACGTTTTTGTTAATTTCATCTGGATTCTTCAGGGGATCAAAAGCAGACATGCTGGCAGCCATAACCTGGTTAGATGGCTTAACAGAGGAGTCTGGAGCAGTTGGTTTCTCTTCTCGACCATCCACAGTTTCTGTTTTTAGTAAAAGCAACAAAAAGAACCGAGCATTAATATTAGACAGAACAAATGGGGAAAGAGAACAAATGGGGAAAGACATGTTGTGAAGTACTGCAATTACCAGGGTCCTGCAGGCTGCTTGAATTTCCAGGTTCTGCAGGTGGTTCTAAGCAGTCCAGCAGGCGATTAACTTTGTTACGCAGTTCTATCAACTCGCGGCGTAAGTATTTTACCTGATTAGATTCTAGAGGACGTGGTTGTCCATTCACTGTAAACAATAGAACATAAATTAAATAAACATCCAAAAAAAAAAAAAAAAAT